>RJWT010048073.1:0-11203 GCA_004365215.1 Cuniculus paca | reverse complement strand
GCAGCATGGGACAGACCCAGAGCACACATTCTTAGACACTCAGGCATAAGTGGGTAAGCTTTCCTGTTACCTTTCTGACTCAGGGACATAGATATTTCAGTCCTGTGTTTTACTGAAGCTCAGTTTTTCATGGTTTCCAGCTCTTCCCATATGGGCTTACAATATCAATTCTGCTGCCCTGAGACCTTTTAAATAAAATCTCTTAGGGCACTTGTTCTGGTAAGTCCCCCATCACATGCATGTAAACACTTCAACACTACATTAACCAACCATGAAATCCTTAGCTGTATGTCAGGAGAGTCTGCTCTGCCTTTCAGATTACTTGACACCTGGGGAATTGTCTTACTTTTCCTGCTACTTAAAACTGTACATTTTAAATGCTGTTACATTTTATGCGCTTACAAGCAAAGGTGGAGTTCACGTAACTGAATCCACATTAATTAAGGAGCTCTGAATTTGTTAAGTGTTTTAAATTTTGTGGAGTTTGATGACAATTGTACACCAAGTCTGAAGTTAATTCCTTATCTGGAACACAAAAAGAAAATCCCCACAAGGTCAGCTGTCATAATTATAGAGCAGGATTCCTTTTCCTTTTGTGTGTCTCATAGGAAATATTTTCCTGCTTTTGACAATCTACTGACTTCACAAGCACTCATTTCAAAAGTTCCCATTGACATACAGAAACCACACCTCAATGTGGCGGTTCAATTAAGATGTGGAATACATTGATTAAGTATGTTTTATTTACTTCCTGTATGGCAGAGTGATTTGAATTTGTTGCTTTTTTGCCCTAGGAATGTGAGTGTTGTGGTTTGGATAGGGTCCCTGAGTGTGTTCCTTACAAGTCAAGTGTTGAAAACTTGGTCCCTGTTATGGTTGATACATTGTGTTAACTTGAGAAGTTTTAGAAGTTTAACTAAGCAACTCAACAGGGAGCCAGGGTCCTAACTTTGTAAACATCCTCAGTTTGTGCAAGAGGAGGGCAAGGAGATTTTGTGAGTGCCACACCTGCCCTGGAGGGGGTGAGTGGCCTGTGTACAATATAAGTGTTATGGATTAAAAACTGGTGGTCAACTTAACACCAACTGAATTAAATCAGTATGATGCTGAGTGTAGATGGACCACCTGAAGAAAGCTGCCAGCATAAAGAGAGATGTGGAGATGAAGAGTGGGGCATTGTGGGTTCTCCTAAGTGTTACTGTTTGGAGCCGTTGGTTCTCCTGGAGCAGCTCGTCATGCTGGCTTCCCCAGTATAAATTTGGCCATTACCATTGGAGGAGCTCGGGACCTTGTTATTGAGAATGGCTGTGGTTCACTTTGAGGGAGCTCTGGTTCTTACATTGAGCATCACTTCCTAGCTCCGGAGGAGATGTGTACTGTTTAATTTCCAAGAGTAGTTGTCACACTGGCTTCCTGACATGTACTTCACTGTTCTCATCGTCAGAGGAACTCGGGACCTCATTGTTGACTGAGGATAGCTGTGGTACTTTACAGGGGAACCCTAGTCTTTATGTTGAATGTCACTTCTTGGCTCCAGCATAGAATCCTCAACCTACTAGCACAGATCCTTCACCCTGCTTGCATAGACTTTTTAGCTTCCACTGCTGACCTTTGGGACTTCCCAGCACAGATCCTTAGAACAGACTTGCATTAGTCCTTGTTGTGGGCTCTAGATCTCCCATTGGACTTGTGGGAGGCATGGTCATGCGCTCTAGGTCTCCAGCTGGACTCATGCAGGACATTACTGTGGGATCCAGGCCCTCAGTTCAATTTTATAGGTCTTTAGTGTTGTGGATAGATTTCCTGCACTTTCTTGTATTTAACTCTGGGTGACCATCATAAAATAGTATTATAAATTCTGTGTCCTGTATTGTAATTGTTCTCCTTGTAACCCCTGACTACAACAATAAGGGAGGAAAAGAAGCTTGCCCGCACCTTTTGCTCTCATTGCTTTGTTGTCTTCTGCTGTCTTGAAGTGTTGCCCCTGGGCCATGCCAACCTGCCTTGGAGCCAGCTGAGTATGGACTGAAACCTCCACAAACTGTGAGCTAAAAAAACCTTTCCTTCTTTCATTTTGGGTGTCAGATATTTTGTCCCAGCAGTAAGAGAAAAGTTAGTTCATTTTTTTGTGTGTGTGGCACCGGGGATCAAACTCACAATCTTGAGCTTGCAGGCAGGTGCTTAGGCCACTGAACTAAACCCCTGGCCCGCAATAAGAGAAAAGTAACCAAGACAGTCCCTGGTGTGGTGTTGCTGAGCTGGAAGAGTGGTGCCTCATGAGAGGTATATGGGTCATTGGAGGTGCTACTCGTAGAAAGAATTGATGTTGAACCACCCTGGTTGCCAGATGGTTGTCATAAAAGTGCAAGCCTGACCCCTGATATGATCTCTCTCTCTCTCTCTCTCTTGCTCATGGTCCTGCCTTGACGGTATCTTGAATGAGGACCTTACCAAAGACCAAACATATGGGACAGTCTGATTTTGATCTTTCAACTTGTAAAACTGAGAGCCACATAAACTTCTATTCTTCAAATGACTAACAATAAAGACCAGGACATTTGTTCTGAGAGTCTCTCCTACCAAGAGGCATACTTTATAATAAAGTCAATATCTTTAGTAGACTAAACTCATCACTTGAAGATGGAACTGGCATACACATTAACTCTAAATAAATTATACCAGAAATCTTGATGAAGATTCAATTGAGCTAAATGAATTTCTTCTTTTGTTTAATATCAGGGCATATGTTGAGTGTTTTGTTATGGTGGCCTGTGAAGTTCATTCTTATAAAGCAATATTTTAGTTAGGACTTGAATAAAATACAGGAGTAGAAAATGCAAAATTTCTGAAGCCTGAACATGCCTGGGACCTTCAAGGAATAATGGGTTTTGGAGGCCATGATAAGGAATTTGGATTTTTACTCTAAGTATCTTAGAAAGTCATTAGAAGACTATAACTGAGGAAATGCCGTGATCAAACTTATATGTTTAGGGAATCTCTCTGGTTACTTTGCAGGGGGACTAATTTGTGGAAACACAGTATGGAGAGCTCAAAAAGGCAATTGAAAATGTGAATGTTGAGTTCAGGAGCAAAATTAGGTTTGAAAATACAAATTACAGTCATCAGAGTATGAATGATATTGGGAGAGAATAAAGCAGGCCAAATGACTTTCAGAATAAGTGTGGGAGTCAGGGACCTAGAAGACTATCTTGTTGAATCCAGTGATTGTTCATTTATCTGCTTCTCATCATGGCAAGACTTATTCTTATCCCCCATTCTGTCCTCTGCTCCCTCCAATCAGATGCCCATCCCTACCACTCTACTGAACCTGCACCTGTTCTGATCACCATTCCTCCCTTGAAGCACAAAGTCAATGGGTCTCGTAAATGGACAGCAAGAGGGAGGAGAGCTGAGAAAAGCAGCAATGCCAAAGTGATAGAACTCCAACAGAGAAAGTTTCCAACATGATAAAGGTGAAAATTTGAAGTGTCAAGCAGGGTTTACATTATATCTCACAGCAAAATCTTCAGATACCTGAATCTGACTCCAAATTCCAGCCATTTGTATGTGTTTCTTATTATTGTAATTCCTGGAGGCTTCAAGTCATGGTCTCCTGCAAGCCCCCATGACCTCAAGTTGGTCTTCCCCTCGCTTGACATGCCACCTGCTAGCTATTACCAGGACTTTCAGACCTGCTTCTGCCTGCTAGACTAAATCTCACTTCTGTATCTCACACAGATTAGGTCTCTTTTACTACTACCTCTTATGAAGTTTTTTATATTTCCCTCTCTCGTTATGGCTCTTGTGTCTAGATGTCCCCCACAAAGACTCATGAGGTCATCGGTGGGACATTTTCAGAGGTGGCTGGATCTAGGGTGAGTGATGCTGGAATTGATTCTTGGTGCAATGCTAGAATCAAGGACACTAGGATCAAAGGTGTGAGTGCCTCCTACCCTAAGTAGTCTGGATAAGATAAAAAGCACAAAAGAGCTGTAGTCATCCTTTGCTTGCTTTGCTGCCTTTTGGGTGCCATGAACTGTTTCTCCTCTGCCATGCCTGTCTGCTGTCCACCCTGATTTGGAGCCAGCAATTATGGACTGAAACCCCTACAAACCGTGAACTAAATAAACCTTTCCTCCTTGAAATTTGGGTGTTGGGTTTTTTGTCTCACCAATGAGAAAAGTAACTAAGATACCTCTTCTCTGGTTTTTGGATCTTGTAATAACTAATGAAGTTCTGACCAACCATGCCTTCCATTTGGTACTGTTTACCTCCTTATTCTATAACAATGTTCTGTAGGTTCTAGAAGATAGCTTAGAAACACAGAGTTTTAAATCTAAGGCAATTCCCTGTAAGAACTAACAAACCTTGACATGTCTCCAGACTTGGTTTATTACATACCTTGTGATTGAGCCAAGTCAGACTTTAGTAAAGGTTGTACCCCTATAATTAAGCCCATGCTCTCATATATTTTCCAGAATTTATGAAAGTAGTTAAGGAAGCAGTGGCTAGAATCACTAAGAACTCAGTAATATTTTATTTTTATTTCTACTAGGAAATTTTGGACCAAAGTTTTGTAGGCAGCAAGGAGCATTCATTAGATAAAGCTCCTCTGCCTAGTTCTTGGCAAAGCAAGAAGAAAAAGTTCCATGGAGGGAGTTAGTGGGAGTCAAAAAGCAAATGGCGCACTAACCTTGAAATCCAGCTTCATTATTTTTGGACCCACCAATTAATGTACATTTATCGAATTATAGAATCTATCATTTATTTAAAGCTTATTATGGAAGAAATTGTCTCCTCTCAAAGTTTATAGGTTGAAATTCTAACCCTAAGTATCTCAGAGTGGGATTTTACTTGCAAATAGTTGTTGAAGATATAATTAAGATGAGGTCATGCTGGATAGGATAAACCCTAATCTAATATGACTTGTATCTTTTTGAAAAGGGAAAATTTGGACACAGACATACACAGGAAAATATCATGTAAAGATAAAGGCAGAATCTACAAGTGAGAAATACTGACAATTTCCAGCAAATCACCACAAACTAGGAAAGGCATGGAACAGATTCTCTCTCCCGTCCCTCAGAAAAACTCACTGGATCTTGGACTTCTAGTCTCCAGAACTGTGAAAGAACAAATGTCTGTTGTTTAAACTACCCACTTTACAGTACTTTATTACAGTAGCCCTAGAAAACTAATACAAAGTTTAAACAGATACAGATATTTTCCACAATATTTTAATAATATTTTCCGTGTTGCATTAATAAAAGTACAGCATAATTTGTCCATGCTTTGGAATTTTGCCAGCACAAACTCTCACCCCATCAAAATCATCACCAGCAAAAAAGGAAAACAAGCAGAGCAGTGTGTGTATGCAAACACATGCTCACTTTTCTGAAGAAACTGAAAGAGTGCTTCTTCATGCAGGCATGTTTCCAAAGAGGCGGAAGAAAGGAAATCACGTTTAAAACAAACATTTACTCCTGTTGCTAAGTCAGTGCCTCACAACATTACAATAGTATCAGACACAAAAATTAAGCCAGAATTATGCAGTTCAGTGTAATGCAGTCTGCTCAGCCTCTAGTGATAGACAAAGAGAAACAGTTGCATTTTGTATAATTAGTTGGGGGTGTGCAACACGCATTTAAAAATCATGTCAGGACATTTTTGCATATCAGAAAACAATCTCATTAACACATTTCATGAGACACTTGTGCAGCCAATGAATTTTAATTATCTCTAGGCTTTGGAAAAGCAGTACAAATCACTTCAACATTAGAAATAATAAATAACCTTTGTATTGCCAGTCGTAGTGTCAGTCTCATTATATCTTCTTTATTAATATTTCAAGTGTTTTACTGAAATCATTACTGCTTCGAATGTAAGACTATGCACTTATGAAAATACAGGTCATGGATGGTATACTTCATTCAGCTGACACAGTAGAATGTAATGAAGAAAGACAAAGGATTAAAACAGACATGAAAGAAAACCACGAATATCTTGTTTAAAACAGAAATGAAAGAAAACCACCAATATCTTGTTTGTTGTTTTCTAATTTGTAAAAATCCCAGTGGAAAAACCAGGCTCAAAAATAGCCTCTCGAAACTTGACCTGGTTGTTTGACTTTAAGAGATTTGTGCTGCCATTAGATTCCACAGAGCTGAACAAGAAGTTGGGAAATGATTGCTTCTATTCTGATTCTTGAGCTGCCCCATCCCTACCCCTCCCAGACACACAGTGCAGGACACAGCAACATGTGTTATCTGCCCAGCCAGAGCCTAATCAATCTCACTGCCAAAAGTTATCAGTTCAAACTAATTCAAGGGTGAGTCATAGGGCTGCTGCTCTCCACCAACTGATTTAGGAACACTGCTTTGTTGATTTAATAACAAGACCTGCAGGCACTATTACCATGTTATGCTGGGGTGAGGGGCGTTCAACTCACCTAGGTCTGATTGGCAGAGGAGCCTCTGTACTTGTAATAGTTCTTAGAAGTGTTTTTGAAACATGTGTTTTGTAGGATAGCATAAAACACATTGTGTGCAGCCATTCTCCAGTCCACTGGGGTGTGGTTTGGACATGAGAAACTTCTTTTCCAACAAAGGTCAATGTCTTCAATTTGACTGTTATTGGAGAGGCATCAAATTGGCATTGAGATGACTTAATAGGTGACATTTGAAGAGCTTAGGGTTCTCAATTAGGAAGAGTGATTTGTTTTTCTATCAGAATTCAGAATCTCTTTGTGGAGTTTTAAACAGTGAAAAGGTAAAACAGCCCATTTTAGAGTACCTAAATCAGTAAAAGATGAAGAAGAAACATGAAAGACTCTAATGGAGTCTCATGGTTTTATGAGTTTATGTTTTTCTCTGTCCTTGAAGATGTTTGGAGAAGTTTTTTTCAGCTCTTAATCAATGAACAGTTCCCATGTCAGCCTTGGGTGCTCTTCTGTAAAATTTTGTGTTTTTACTGTCAGTCCTCCTTAATCTCCTTTTCCTTCTCTCTGTTTGATATTCCAAAACTGGTTTTGAAGGTTGTATTCTGATAGTCTGTCATGGACAAAAGACTAAAATATAAAAAGTATAAGTTTCACCAATATGATCCCAAAAGTAAAGAAAGAGATCCCTGTCACTACCAAAGACAAAGACCAAGAAATGGAGTTAAGGTAAAGAAGGCAGCACTGAGAGGTAGCCCTCAAACAGTGAGTCATCCATGAAGAAGATAGCAGGCAACAATACCTTTCTATTTCTTGTGGCGGTCGAGACCAGTAAGCGCAATATCAAACAGGCTGTGACACAGCTTTATGACATTGATGTCGCCATGGTCAACATCTTGATCAGTCCTGTTGGAGAGAAGAAGACAAATGCTCAACTGGTTCCTTACCATGATGCTGTAAATTCTGCCAATAAAATTGAGATCATCTAAACTGAGTCTAACTGGGTAATTCCACACACACAAGTTTTGTCATAAAGAAGAGTGAAATAAAAAAGACAGCACGGTTCCAAAACAGCTTAACACCTTCTGTCTTCTAGCTTAGTTTACTCATATGGAAAGAAAGAGCCAGGAACTGCTGTCCTTCACCTTTGCTTGTTAGAGTTATAAACTGAAAACAACATTTTGGGTTCAGATCTATCTAGAAATAGTGAGAGAAAAATGTGTATTTAAATAAAGGCTCAATTCCTAAGTAGGAAAGATTGGTGGATGGGAAAATCAGCTTAGTATAGAGGTAAAGTTATGTTAACATCAAGTCTAAAATCAAATGGGAGATACAGTGCTCTAGTGAGCTTTCAAATTAAGCTTTGAAATCCCTGAACTATCACATTTCCAATTAAACTCCAGATTTATTTGTGATTTTGTGATTGGTTTAGCTTCATGAAGTGGGGAGGAAGAGAAATGGAATTTCTATCTTTTCTCCTTCTTGTATCTATATAATGAAGAACAAGTGAGTTAGAACAAATGTTTCTGGGCAATTGAAGAAAATTTGGAAATCTTGAGACAGGAGTAGCCTATGTTCCCCAAGAAATATATTTTACTTTTCTTCTGTAGATACACCAAATAATTTTCAACTAGTCCATAGACACCCTATGGCCACTTGCTTTGGCTGCAGCAGGCTTCAGATGTATACTTACTCAAATTTTAATTTGTAGGCCATTTTAATGACTCCATTCTGAAACCTATCTGGATAATCCACTCTTCTTCAGCCTTTCTCTATCAGGTCTATAACTCCCTTACTCCACTATGACCAAACAGAAAGTCTGACACTGCATCTGTGTGAGCCCAGTTTTTTTCTTTATGAGCAACTTCCCCATGGCTTTAAAGATTCAGTTCATACACTGTTCCCCTCTGTGCTGCAGCATAAATTCTAATACTGTGCTTCTTCTGGATGGCACCCACTTGCCTATTTAGAATTTCTCTCTCAAGCAAACATGTTGAGCTGCTTCAGTAAGAGCTGGTAACATAAAAGGCCACTGGTACATAAAACCACCAGCAGCTGGCCTGGTAACACTGAAGGTGATTAGCAGCACAGACTAACTGAGAGTAAGAGAGAATTGTTGAAAACTACTATCTCTGGTGGCTCTCATCACTGGTGGCCAGAGAATTTTTAAAGCCTGTAGTTTTAAAGCTAGTAGTTACTAGCTCCAAGTGACAAGGTGGATCATGAACACTAAACAAGCACATAGTTGCTGGTATTCAAAGCCTAGGACTGTGAAGTCCAAAGAAGTTATACTTTGTCAATTTGTGATTTCTATATGAATTGAACAAGGACCCTCAACCAATTGAAAACATATTGGAAGCTAGTATAGGAACTTTCCCTTTTAGAGTGCCAAGAAGTGGCTTGACAACAGAGATAATCCTCAGTGATAGGTTTTTGCCCACACAAATCTACCAAGTCATCATGGTGGAGCTTCAACATGGCAATGTGATCACAAAAGACAGCTTTTCAGACTTCTTCCGGTTTCCCAAACCTAAAATAAAATTCCTGCCTCTCCTTCCCATGCACACAAAAGGCCCCACCAATCACTAGATAAAATGTCATTCCTGCTTCACCGTCACCAGCTAGTTTAGCACCACCCCAGCAAGAATTAGTAAAAGCAGCTTCATCCTTTCATTAGAGCAGAGAGCCTTTGCACTTCTTTGCAGCTCCCCTAGTTCTCCCACGCCCTCATTAAAAGCCTTTCTATACTTTATCGCTTTGATTTCTTCTGCACAGCCTCATATGAGTGCCAGAAATACTCGATTACTCAACAGGTTCAAGAGCCAGCACCCATCTGGTTGCCATCTTATGTCTTGCTAGTAATACATGCTAGCCAATGCCATTCCAGCTACGTGTAGGTCTAGTAGGTTAATTTTTACTCAATGGAAAAGATTTGATGGTGAAAATTCAGAGCCAACCCCCTTTCATCTTGGATCTTGATTCAAGCACCATTATTAATTACTTTTCATTAGTCTAAAAAAATTTATTGAGTACATACTATATGCCAGATTTTGTTCTAGGCCCAAGGTTACAGCTGTTAAGGACTTATAAATGTTTCTGCCTTTATAGACTTGACTCACAGTGAAGGAGATGGATATTAGACAGTAAGTGAATGCTGTAGGGTGTACTCCTACTGTGTGGTTGAAAGTGTTATGGAGAAAAATAAAGCACAAATGGTGCAAATGGAATAAGGAGGGTGAATACTGAACTTCAGCAAGGTAGGAACGTAAGACATAGTTTAGAAGAAAATATTGAGCAAAGATTTAAAGGAGGGAAGAGAACTGAATGTAGACATCTTGAGAAGACTATTTCAAATGGAAGGAATGGCAAATGTCTGAATATGCAGACCAATATCTGTCAAATTATGTTGTCTCCCTTCTCCAATGAAAATAAGCATATCCTAGAATACAATTCTATTCTAACAAGGGTAGACAACATGTGAGTGCTGCATGAATACTACCATTTATTTAATGGTGAAGATAGATAGATGATAGATAGATAGATAGATAGATAGATAGTGATTCTCTATGATATACATCCATAATTTTGATTAGAAGTGTGAGTTTAATTTTTGAACAGCTTTATTGAGATATAATCCATATACCATATAATTCTTCCAAGGTATGCAACTTAATGATTTTAATATATTCAGAGTCATGTACAATCACTGCTACAGTCAATTTTAGAATACCTACCAAAAAACCCCCAGATTCTTTAAGCCATCACTCTTCAATGCTCTCATCCCTTCCAGACCTAGAGAATCACTAATCTATGTCTGTCTCTATAGATTCTGTACACTTAATATAAATGGCTTTTTTCATTTACCATAATATTCCCAAGATTCATTCACTTTGTAGTTTATATCAGTACTTCGTTTTTTTTAATGTTGCTACTACTCCATTGTAAGGCTATGCTACATTTTAATTTGCTCATTTTTCAGCTTATGAATATTCAGATTGCTTACATTTGCTCTACTATTAGTAACACTTCTATAAATACTCATGCATCTGTTTTAATATAATCATGTTGCTGTCATTGCTTTTTCTCTTGGGTTTATATGTAAGAGTAGGAGTTGTGGGTCTATGACAGCTTTTTTTTCCAAACTGTCAGGCTGTTTTCCAAAGTGGTTGTACCACTTTAAAATCCCACCAGCAGTATATGAAGGTAACAGTTTTTCCATATCCTTGGCAGTGCTTGTTACTATATATTTTTCTTATTTCTCAAGTAGACATTAAATGTCAACTCATCATAGTCTGGTTTTACACTTTCCTGAGTAATGATGTAGAGTGCCTTTTCTAATGTTTGTTGGTTATTTATATGCATTCTTTGAAGAAGTGTCTATTCAGATTATTTACACATTTTAATCTTTTTATTATTGAGTTGTGAAAAATCTTTATATATTCTAGATAAAGCTCTATTGTCAGGTATATGACTTAGAAATATTTTCTCTCATTTGATGTCATTTTAATAACGTTATCGTCCAATCCATGGTCGTAGGATGTATTGTAATAGCTATTTTTAAATATCCTTCCAACAATGATTTGAAGTTTTTAATACATAAGCCATATATTTTTTGCTTACTATATTTCTAATATATCTTATGTGATTTTCAGTGTAATAGTTTACTTATTTTTATTTTGGATAGCAAATGTATATAAATACAATTGAAGTTTTATATAGTAACCTTATATTTTACATCCCTTTTGACCTCGTTTATTACCACTAAGA
>RJWT010048072.1:0-11208 GCA_004365215.1 Cuniculus paca | reverse complement strand
GGCAATTTAATAAGACCTGTCTCAAAACAAATTTTTCAAAAGGGTGAGAATATAGCTCAGTGCTCCCTGGGTCCCATTCCCCGTACAGGTATTCCTCGTTCAATGACCTACCTGTTTAATGACTGTTACGACCAAGGTGCGCTATTGGGGTTTACAACCCACTGGTCCAACTTACAATCTGTCTTTTTTTTTTTTTGTACAGTATACCTTGTTTATACAATATTGTAATTTCTGGTGATTGTACCACACAGTATGGTACTGTGGCTTTATGTTCTATTATACATTATAGTACTGGATGTAAGAGTTTCCCAAATAAAAGCAAAATCATCAATCGAGTTTCCTTTGGCCATTTCTTTGTTCTGAATATTGTAATGTGCATACTGTATACATCTCCTCATTTAGCAACCAGTTCATTTAACACAGGACTGGAACTTGAACATTAAACAGGGAATATCTGTATTGCTGCAATAAAAAAATAAGTAACCAAACAAAAAACCTGGTAGAGCACAACAAAATGACCAGGATAAATGATATGTTTGAGAATTAATAAGGAACCATTATAAAGAAGAAATAGCCATGCTAGAAGTTTGAGTCGTACTCTTCAAATGTTTACATTTTGACTAAATGAAAGAAACTAAATGAAGTGACAGAAGAAGAATTCCAGTCGAGGTCTCTTGATTATTAACTGTGCTCCTTTCATAACAAAATAATCACGCGAATTTTAAGAGATGCATTGTGAATGGGGGACAATTGAGCTGCCAAGCAGCATCATGCAAAAGAAGTGGTGGCCAGCTTCTCCTGGCTGCCAGGCTGCCATGCTGCCCTGTGTGGGGCCAGGGGCTCTGTCCCCAGGGAATGCATCTATGGAGATGCCAAGGAAGTGTGAGCACCCTGTTTCAGGTGCCAACCATGGCCCAGAAACTTGACAAAGCAACACAGATTAGGTGTGAAGGAAATAAAAATAAGAAAACAGAAACCTCAACATAAAATGTCTACATAACCTTGGGCACATCATTTTTAGGTTGAAAATAGTCTGTCACCTATTCTTCAGAGAAGAGCTCAGAAGAGGACGATGTCAGATGATACCAACTCAGTTCACCACTTGACCAAGGAAACCACCATCTACAGATGCTGCAAAGGCTTTGGGGAGACCACTGCCACCCCATCGGGTTAAAGGGAAACATTTTCATCTGCTCTTGCTCAATGCTCAGCTCACACGAGACAAAAGCAGACATCAGTGTTACTGAAATGTCAGTCTGGAAGCCCAGTATTAGCACCTAACTTCTTAGCATCGATCCAAGTGCCCAACATACAAGAAGCACTCAGCAAACACTTGATGAATGAACAAATGGAAAAGCCCATAACTGGATATTAAATACATATATTACTACGAATACGACTTAGAGATTTATGCTATAACTTACTAACAAGAGTCATAAGTAAACTAAAAATGTTTTAAATTCTGCTAACTTCTCCTTCATTAACTTAACAAATATTAATATTGAATGTCTGCTATGTATAAGCAACTGAACAGACTGAATAGACAAAATCCCTGCCCTCAGGAAGCTGATAATTTAATAGGTAAACGGATGCAACTGGAGACCATACTCACAAGTGAAATAAATCAGACCCGTATGTGCAAATATATTGTCTCACTAGTGGGAGAAACTGAACGAGTAAATAAGATCCAAAATGTGCAACAGATACTGTGAATTAGGAAGAAGCTATTCAAAAGAAAAGAGAAACTGTGATGGGGAAAAGGGGAAAGGAAGGAAGGGAAAAGGAGAAAAAAATATATATATATACACAAGATAGTTAAAACAGTTATACAGCTAGTTTCTCTTAGTTCATTGAAAAGAAAGGTGTGTGCTGACATTATTTGGACAAGAGATCATGCTTAAATCTTGTACTCTGAATACTAAGACAACAATACATGATGTATTAATTATTGTAACTCTCCTACTAACCTGTTTTGAAATTGTTTTATTGTTATTTTTATTCTTTTCTCTTTAAAATAAAAAAAAAAGAAAGTGTAAGCACACTCAAACATACACACGGCAGTAAAATAACTAAGAGAAAAGCCATGGAGCCACGGAAGAGTAGCGTGCATTTGAGATTAGAGGAACCGAGAAGGCCCCACAAGCTAACGGTCCCGAAAGATCCCACTTGATCTTGTGAGCAGGAAAATAATCAAATAGAAACATCAGTTTTCACAGAGCCCTGCATCTAAGTGCAGCAGGCAACTAGGTCACATGCACACTGGCGGTGAGCTGAGGACCCACTATTTTGCCTGTGTCTTGGTCCTAGGTCCCTTTTTTTCCCTTGAGGCTCCCCAAACAAAAAAGGTCCTAAACAAAAGGCCTTTGCTTAGGCTCCTAATTTAAAAAGTCAACAAACCACAACAGTTAAAAGCTTGAAAACCTGATTACATATTAAGTTCTCATACAATACATAACAATTCATACATACCAAGCAAATAATCTGTGTACGAGGACAAAAGATCCACGGTGGCAAATTCTGGAATACTCGGTAATACCATTTGATTAACTGTGTCAGTTCTAGCATTCTTCTTTCCAATGAGAAGGTTGACTGCTAGCACGGCTTCACTGACCTACAATGAATTCATGTATTAGAAGTCAGAAGTTTTTATTCATATATTACCCACTGCACAATGTGGTGGTTTTAATGTGTCCCCTAAAATTTTAATGAGTTGGAAAATTGATTCCCAAATGGCAGTGTTAGGACACAGGCCATCTAAGGGGAGATTAGGTCATGAGTGCTCCACCGTCCTGATGAGATTAATGCCATCAAGGGTCTGGGTTCTTATCACAGAACAAATCAGCCCGCCTTTTCCTCTCACTTCTCCTTTCTCCTGCAGCCATGGAGTGAGGCAACAAACAGGTCTTTTCTAGCTCGGTCCCTTAATCTTGGCTTTCCTGGCCTCTTGAACTAAGTAAGTTTCATCTAATTATAAACTACCCATTCTGTGTTGTTCTGTTATAGCAGCATGGAGCAGGCTAATACAATAGCTAATGTGGGAAAGTGAATCCATAAAATGACATTCACTGTATGTTACAAGAAAAAAGAACAACCCTAATACATGATCCCTGACATATACAATATATATTATAATTAAACAAGTCATTTAGTTTTGACAATTTAATTTATGAATAAATCACTTTAAACTAGTTCACATCACCATGACAAATGTTTGCCAAAATGTCAAATATGTACACATGTGAATCCACTAATATTTTCACTAAAGATTACTGAAACAAAAAGAGTCAGATTTGGTCTGGCTAGTATAGAGTAAAACCATTACACTCAACACAGAGTATTTCTAATCTTTCCATACAAATACAGTACAAATCCTAAAGAATGGGAAATTTTCCTTCTTTTGTGAAGACAGGCTGTCCTGCCTTAATAGGCGGTAGGTGGGGAATACTGACACGAACAGTACCAACCTGTGTAGCAGCTCTTATTGCAATCCAGGCCAGTGAATTGTACATTTCAAATCTATTTATTACTGGTTCTCTACTAGAACTAGTCCTTCTGACAGGAAGCTAAAAATATAAAAAAAACAAAGTTTTATGATAAATGCATAAAATATAAAATTTTCTGTTAAATCTCTTTTTGTTGGAAGACTTTGTTGGAATCTTATTCTCATTTTCTGACATTTTTGGTGGGATACTATTTAGCCATTAATGATAATAATGTATCTATTGATGTGAAAAGATATCTAAAATATATTAAGGAAAGAAAAGTATACGTTATGAAACAGTATGGAAAGTATGATGCCATTTTTTGAAATCAAATATATATATTGTCTATACATAAAAGCACAAAAAAGTGTTAACAATAATGATTATCTCAATTTTTGATTGGGATAATAATTTTTTTTATTTATTTATTTTTTTTTTTGGTACCAGGGATCGAACCCATGATCTTGCACTTGCCAGGCAGGCGCTTGTGCTGCTGAGCTAAATCCCTGGTCCGATTATCCCAATTTTTAAGGATGACTAAATTATTTTTACAATGTTTTTTCTAATCTTCTATAATTATATTCCATGATTTGTGTTCTAGTAAAAATGTCATTTAAGTAAAGTCAAATGTCATTAACAGAGCATCTATAGTTGAATATATTGTGGGTAAAGATGTCAGAAATGAGAATATTATTCAAGGCTTTTGATAGGTATTTTTTATCACTTTTGTAACTAGGAAAATGTTTAAGGGGAAAATATTATCACAAAGTTCCACAGAGTAACAAAAAATGAAAAGTTAATGGAGATTTTTTGCCATGGGTATATATGGTATCTATCTATCTATCTATCTATCTATCTATCTATCTATCTATAAACACACAATACAAACATACACACATTCAGTATAAAAAATTCAGTGAGCAGAAAGAGCATCTACTAACAACATGGTGTCTATTTTACATTTTTAAGTATAAGTACAATAAATAAATATTAATGCTTATTTCTTAAGATTTAAATATTTCTTAATATTTAAATAATCTGAATAAAGATTATTAAATTAGACCCATAGATTCTAATTTTTTGATGGCCATATTTTGATTGATTCTTTAATCTTTAAGAAAACTACAGACTAAAACAAACAAAAACTAAAAAATATAACTTATTTTTACTTCTGTCTAAAAGACTGCCAGAGATAAGAAAGGGCAGTACACACTCAGGTGGTAAGTACAATGTGTTAATGAGACTTGCTGGATCCAGAGTGTTAGGTTTGGAAGAAGGTACCCAGAGAGATATTATCTCCTGGGACTCTCACAACTCAGCTCTGTCCTAACTTAAGAAGACTCTAAGCATTAGCTGTAGTGGAAATACACAGGCTTTGAGGCAGGAATTGCCAGTTTACTGGCTCTGTAAGCTCTAGCAATTTACCTCTTCAAATTCTGGACATAAGACTAACAGGCATGAAATGAAGAATGCAGAATAGTATTAAGTAACTGAGTTTAAGGACAATTAGTTACCCAGACACTCAAAAAAGAAAGAAGCTATTTTTAATTGAGTGGAAAGTTGTATTGAGGAGGGTGGGCCTGAGCTCAGAATGGAAAAATTCAGACAAGGAAAAGGACGTAGTTTGCACTTTTAAGATGAGAGAGTGTCAATATTTCACAGTCGATCCAAATAGGAAAGAAAGAAAGAAAAATGTGAATAGTTTGGATATGGAGAAGTAAAATTGTCTTTATTTGCAGAAAACCTGATCCAGTGATATGTAGAACATTCTGAGAAATATTTTCTTGCCAGGGATAGAGCTCAGCGGAAAAGCGCCTGCCTGGCAAGCACAAGGTCGTGAATTCAATCCCCAGTACCAAAAAATATATATATTCTCATTCTCTCCCTCTCTCCCTCTCTCCCTCTCTCTCTCTCTCTCTCTCTCTCTCTCTCTCTCTCTCTCTCATAAAAGTATTTAGCAAGGACACAAAATATAAAAAAGCACATACAAGTCAACCATATTTCCATATACTACAAATCACCAATATAAAACTGAAAATAAGAAAAATCCATTCACAGTGGAAATAACAAATATATATCCAGAATATATAAAGAACTCAAAATTTTAATAATAAAAGTAAATCAATTAAAATGTACAAATGATCTGAATATACATTTCTCAAAAGAAGAAATCCAAATGGCCAATGAATATGTGAAAGATACTCAATACCTTCAGCCATCAGGGAAATGCAAATCAAAACTACAATGAGGTTCTAGCCCACCCCAGTTAGAATGACTATTATCGACAAACAAAAAATAACAAACACTGGAAGAGATGTGAAGAAAAAGGAACCATTATACACTATTGGTAGGAATGTAAATTAGTACAGCCACTATAGAAAACAGTATATGGGTCCTAGAAAAAATAAAAATAGGATTATCATACAAGTCTGCTACCCCACTCCTGGTGATATATCTGAAGGAGATGAAGTCATACAAAACATACACTATAGATACGTGTATAGCTATGTTTACTGTGGTGCTATATACAATAGCCAAGATATGAAATCAGTCTAGGTACCTATCAACAGATACCTATTATGTACAAAACACTTCAGAAAGAATATAGATGTCTGACTGAAGTTATATAATGATAGATAATAGTTCCACTTTTTGAGTGTTAGTCATGTATAAACCCATTATCTTGTTTATTCTTCTAGCTACTCAAAGAAGCATGTAATACCATCTTTACTTCAGATTTGAGGAAAATGAGGCTTAGAAAGCTGAATCACATACCTGGTATGTCAGGAAGCTATAATTCAAACTCAAACCAGTACTCTATGGACCATACATAAAAATGAAACAACAGTTCTCTCAAGATTTTGTAATGTCATTATTCGGACAGATTTCAAATGTTATATTTCAATGGTCTAAATAATTATTTTGTTTTGGCTATTTTCTGTTCTAGTAATTTTGAGACTTGTTAAAATGTACTGTATCACAATCTTGAGGAAATGATGACCATGCTTCATGGAATTTTACTATTCTTTCATTCAAATTCTAACTTCTTCATGGTCTTCATTATAAATACTCAAGAACAGGTCACAAAAGTGATATGCTATTATCAGATGATCCTATTAATTTTCATTGCCACATAGTAAACACAGTATTCTTCCTTTACCAGAAATAAACATATTTATCACATCGCAAAAAGATAACTTTTTCTAGTTTGTCATCATTTCAACTTTTTAAAAAAGCAGGTGATACCCATATGAATAATTCAATTTATTGGGAATTCCATATGCCTAAAAGTTTTAAATTACCTTTATACTATCTCAAAAACTAGAGCTTTGAGACCAATTTTTTTAAAAAGATTTCTTGGAGAATCAAATAATTATTCAATAAGGATTTAATATAAAAGTCTACCAAAATCTTAAAAAGTAAAGTTATTGGGCTCACACACCTCAAAGCCACCTGGATTATCATATGATTCTGCCTCTAGGAGCACCCCCCATCTAAGGACCTTGGTACTCAAGTGTAGCTCAAGGCCACCAGCATCACAGTTACTTGGAATTTGTTAGAAACACCAAACCTCAGATCCCACCCCTGATTTACTGAACCAAAAGCAACATTTTCACAAGGTTTTTGGAGCAGTTTCTCTACCTTAGTTTGGAAGCACTACTCTAAATCATGTGGCCCCCTGCAGCTCTTTACATGGCTCCCTCTTCATCACCAACTCCTACCTCCAACATCACATCTTCCCTCCACATTAATTTACAATCCCACCAACCCAAGTTCTGTCCTAATCCTAGATGCCACTAAGTTACTCTCTTTCCCCAGCTTCTCCCTTGTTTCTTCCCATCTTCCTTCTTCTGACTTTCTTTCTTTGCTAATGTATTGCCTATTTTCTTCTACTGAAAGATGAACTCTATGAGAGCAGCAACTGAGCTCATCTTGGACAGTATTTTACCACCTTCCTCTAGAATAGTGCCTGGATCATAGTCAGTGCCATTGGACATGTGATGAATGAATGAATGCCTCTAGAAGTTAGCTGTTTAGCTATGTCAGTATTGAAAACTTTACTTGCTCGTGTGTTTAACCAGTATGTCATTTCCTGCAATTTCTTGATCATTACTAATGAATCATTGCCTTAGAGTATTTACACAACCTATACTTCAACTGCAACATTTTAACAGTCAAAAAAAAATCTAAATGAGATCAATTTCCAGAGCCCTACGTAAACTGTCCAAAGAGGCATCTAACTAAAAGTGTGACTATAAAGCAATTAATTAATTTCTGTAAGTCACATAGGAAAATGCCTCATTATCTCTATAGCACAGTGTTACTAAAGGGGTAAGATCAAAGGTAATTAACTTTTAGTTTCCAACAAATGTGGCTATTACCTTTACTGCTGATGGTGTTTGTGAAACTTTCCTCTTTGGGATCGTCACATGAAGGCATAACAGGGCCATTTCTAGGTAGGAATCTCTTATCAACCTAAAATGATATAGCATTGAACTTATTAAAGAGCTTTACCACTCATAATCTTTTTGCATCATTTTCTGACAATGTATAAGCTTATGAAGGATAAACACAGGCAAAATTAGAATCCGTACCAATACTCAAACTTCCTTTTCATAGCACTTTGGGCCACAGGTATTAGAATCCTCCCTGAAACTGGAAGCGCTTGAAGAAAGCTGAGCATCCCACCTTGTCCTGCACTGGCAGTGCTCCACTCAGTGACTGCTGTGAAGCTCAACATCTAGAACATAATGGAATATTCTAGCAGACGAGGAAAAGCCAGGACCAGGGGAGCCTACCTTGAAAACTAGGTTACTGTACTCTTTCATACTAGTTAAAGCGGAATAAAATACAGAGTTCTGCAGACAGCAATGATATGGTAAAAATTAGGTCTGTGTGCTTATGATCAAAACTGTCAGTTGAGGCTACTTGGATCAGTGCTATTTTAACAACAGTGGTTTATCCTCAATACTGAGATGACTTCTGTGAAGAATCGAGCAGGCCAGCCCTGGTGTGGATGACCAGAGTGAATAACTACACATAGCCCTTCTAGATACAAATCATATGCAAGAAAGGATCTTGTCATCAGAAGTCAGTTGTCCAGGGTTGGCTGCCACAACCCTGAGACGGACAGGAGATTGGGAACAGGCCTGAAATGATTTACAGTCCAATACACCTCCATGACAATGGGCATTGTCTGCTATTACTATAAAGGGGCCCTCGGTCAAAGGCAAGAGCCACAAGTTTGAAAAGCAAGTCAGTAGCCATTTGGTACCGATGGATGGCAGTGTGCTACCCTGTCATGAAGACACTCATTCTCTCCACGAATGTTCAATGTCCCCATGAAGCACACAGTTCACACCAAACACAAACACTGCTCACACGATGTTAAAGCATGGTTTTTACCCTGAGTTTTGGTCATTTTTCAAACTTAGTTGTATAGCTTCACATAAACTCTCAAATTTCATACTTGGAGATTTCTCTTCCATCAGTATTTGACGTTCTATTTTGCCTAAAAGAAAAAAAAAATGTATCACATATGGTTTTTCCTTTTTCTATCATTTAGGATTTCTGAACAAATATTTCATGTTGGAAATTCAGAAACCTGGAAAGGCTGTCCTTCTGTCCATCTGTTGCTTCTTGCCAAGAGAAATACCAGTAAGGAAAGACCTACTGCTTCTGTGCACAGGGGTGCAGGCTTTCTCTGCCCTCCAGTTAACACCACTGGGCCAAGATGCCTTTGGCTGTCCCCTTCCTTTATGTCTTATGTCCTTTCTCTACCTCCATTTTCTTCTTCTCCTGTTCAGTTCACAGATATCACAGGAAATATCTGCATTCTTATGTCCAATGCAGCATCCACGACAGCTGTGACACTGAATAAACCCGAGTGCTCATCCGTGGGTGAGTGGAGACAGAAAATGTGTAGAGTGTGTGAAAATACATGAGGTGTGATGGCAAACCACAGCATGTGTTTAAATTTTTAAAAAATGTTACAGTAAAAAATATCTCGCCATTAATCCCCCTCAAAGTACTTCCCCTCGCTTCAAACACAGTTGTGTCTTCAGTTGTGTTACTGTGGCTTCCTCAGCGTCTTTAATGGACTCTAAATGTTTACCTCTCATGGCCAATTTAACTTTGGGGAAGAGCCAGGAGTTGCATGGTGCCAGATCCAACGTTTCTAGCAGCCTGCCTTTCCACGGGATGGCACTCAGCAACAGTGTTCGCTGTACTTTGATTATCGCACCTCATAAAGACACTCATGAAAGAGAACTTCCAGAACTGCTTCAGAAAGTGGCAAGAACAATGGGATAAGTGTGTTCTAAGCAAGGGGGTAGTATTTTGAGGAAAATTATGGCAATAAGTCTTATACTATCTTAAATTTTTAAAAATTTAAACATCACCATATTTTCGCATCACTCCATACATACACATACACATATACATACACACAATGGAATATTATTCAGAATGAGAAAAGAAGGAAATTCTGTTATTTGCAACCACACAGATGAACCCAGGACATTTTGCTAAATGTTAGAAGCCAGGCGCAGAAAGACAAACACAATGACCTCACTCACATGTGGAATCTAAGAAAGTTGAACTCTAGAAGCAGAGAGGAGGAAGGGTGGTTTCTAGGGAATGGGAAGATGGGGACTAGGGAGATGTTGGTCAAAGTTTTAGTTAGACAAGCTTAGTAAGTTCTGGAGAACCACTGTACAGCATGATGACTATAATCCATAATAATCTACTGTATATTTGAAAACTGCTAAGAGAGTAGATTTTAAATGCTCTCACCATCCATCACACCAGAATGGTAAGTACTGGTGTGATGGATATGTTAAGTAGTTTGATTTAATTATTCCACTATATATATATATTCCACAATATACATATATATATATGATGCCAGGAATCACCTCATGTACTTAACATGCATATATATGAAAATATTACATTGCACCCCAAACTTACAATTCTCATTTGTCAATTAAAAATAAAATTGAACAATAATCACAACTTAATGGCACAAATTCTAGGAAGCCAGCAAAGGCTTGAACACCTTCAGTGAGGGTACAAACGGTCTGCCCCTAAAACGGTTCCTAGTGCTCTCAGTGAGCATCTCTAGAGTGGCATTCAGTGAACACCTCTAAGGCAAAAAAGAAAGACATTTTGCTTACTCATGGTTTTCAAGCAGCTGTGTGAGGAAGGGACACACAGCGGGCCAGCACCGCATTCACAGCTGGGCACCAGCATTTAGGCCAGGCTGACTTTTGGAGGGTTACTTAACCATACTCTACCTTGCTTTCCTCACCTGTCAGCCAGGGCGACTTATTGCTGCTACAGCACTGCTGTAAGAACTAGCAATATGAGCTGTGAAACAACAGCTAGAGCACCCAGCATCTAACAGATGCTCAGTGAATGACAGCATGATCGTGCGTCATTTTTCTTGTGGCTAACACATACCTGAATCATGTAAACAGGGACTGTACAGACGTTGTAAATGTGGGTACACTGTAGATATTTAATTTTAATGGATATATATCTTAGTTACAGAAATTAGTCAAAACGTTTAACGGGGTAGTGCAATAATGCAGAAAAATACCTTCTAAGCATCATTTAGGTAATATTATGTATAGCCAAGTGACTCATGTTAATTAACATTTTCAATCAAACGTCAAACTTTGTATAGGGAAAGTCAGTTATAATTGCAAAAAAAAAAAACCCA
>RJWT010048071.1:0-11204 GCA_004365215.1 Cuniculus paca | reverse complement strand
CATCTTGCAGTCATTGAATTGTTATTTCCTGGTTCCTTGTTATTTTTAAGAGGTCTTTCCTTTCTTGATCACAAGCTGCACACCTGTCTTCAAGGTTTGAAAGTCTATCTTCAGTTTCTTTCAAGTGATTTTGCCAGCTTTCAATGGAGTTTTTAATTTCCTGGGTATCTCTTTGAATCTGTTTCATGCATTCAAAATCTCTCTTATATTGTTCATTCGTGGTTTCCCTCATTTTTCTATGCTCCTTTTTTAAAAAAAATCTATATCTTCTTTAGAGAGGCTTAGCAATTCTTTTATTATGTTTTTCATTTCTTCTTTTACTTGAGATAATTTCTGCTCTAATTTCTTTTATAGCTTCATGGAGTTGTCTCTTTACTTCAGTTGCTATCACTGCAGAAACTTCAGGTGTGTGACTCCTGATCTCTTCCATGTTTTCATCTCCTGGACTTGCTCTGCTTGGGTTGGAGTCCAGGGACTGCCTTTTGCTTCTTCATCTTGAAATTTTCCTGGGTTCTTCCAAACAAGTGGGTAGTGGGGTCTCAGGCACTTTCCATGTTGGCTACAATTTCTCTGGCACATATCTGTTTGGTTCTCCTGGCCAGTGGTGGCCACTGGGTGCTCTGGTACAGGGCCTGCTTCTGTTTTTCCCAGTCCTTCTTGGATACCTGGGGTGGAAGCATCCTGAGGGCTGCTGGAGAGTGTGCAGGAGCAGGCCTGCTTCTGCCTTCCCACTGTCCCTCTGTGTGTTTTTTCTCCCTTTCTTCTTTTCAGTCCTATTTTCTTTTTCTTATTCTTTCTCTATGTTTGTTTTTAAATCTCCCCTCATCTTACCTTATATCTCTCAGTCATACCTCAGTAGTGTTCTTGGGGGAAAGTTTGTTGATCCTCTCTTAAAATTTCTCTGAGGCGGGCCTCGGGATTTAGCTCAGTGGCCTAAGTGCCTGCCTTTCAAGTGTGAGGTCATGAGTTCGATGGTGCCACAAAAAAAAAAAATTCTCCAAGGTATAACACATTTTTTCTCCGTGATTTTTATCCCCCAATAAATTTAAACTTGAGGCATATTTATGTATAGTAAAGTACATATATTTTAACTGTACAGCTTGACCTGTATTTACAAATGGTCGCACCATGTAACTACCATTCCAATGAAGATATGGAACGTTTTTATCTCCCCATGAAGTTTCCTTGTGCTGATCCATCCTCTACCTTGTCAAGCCAACCTTGTTCTGATTTCTGTCACCATGAACTAGGTCTTACTGTTTTAAAACTTCCTATCATTGGGTTATGTAGCATATACTACTATTTGTCTAGATTTTTCTTTTTCCTTCAATCATAACATTTTAAAAAAACTCATCTATGTTGATCCACAGAGTAGTATTTTAAAAATACACTACAATTTCTCTGGCTTCACATTTTTCTTAATGCTTTTGTGGTCTTTTTAATGCTAGCTCTTCAGTGAATGTGAAGTAACTCAGTGTGATATCTCCTGATGACTAATGATGTTGAACACCTTTTTGTGCACTTATTGATGATTGATATAAATTTTTCTGTGAGATACCTATTCAACTCATTTGCCCATTTTAAAAGCATAATTTTCTTCATATTACTGATTTGTCAGATACAGGCATTATTAAAAATATTTTCTTTCTGTGGCTTCTCTTTCATTTTCATGATGATATCTTTTGATAAATAGAAATGTTTAATTTTAATGTTTTAACTTATCAGTTTTTATTGTAGTTGGTACTTTTTGTAATATGAGAAATCATTGTCTATCCTGATGTTTCTGACTTATGCTTTATAGTTTTAGCTTTCATGTCTATGACTGTGATTCATTTCAAATTCATTTTTTTGTATAGTGTGAGGTAGGGATCAATTTATTTCCCACACAGATATCCAGCTGTTCTAGCATCTCATCTTTTAATATTTATTTATTTTGGTATCAGGAATTGAACTCAGGACCTTGTACTTGCCAGGCAGGTGCTTATGCAGCTGTGCTGTAACCCTGGCCCTACATCTTTTCAAATTGGTGGAATGTACCCTTATCTCTTTCTCTGCTGATGAAGCAAAAATGTATCTTAAACCAAAAGCTGAAATCTTGGAATATCTATCCCTATTTTCCATAGTCCACTGCCTCTCTAAAACATGTGCAATGTTGTTATGGATTAACTGCTATGACACAAAATTATAAATTATTTACTTTTTAGAATCATATACTTAAATTTTAGAAAGAAAAAGAGATTTCATCAAGACTAAAAATTAACCATGCTATTCTTTGACTCTGTTGTTGCAATGTCTAAGAGGTAAATAAAATCAACATTGGGTTTGGTGCTATGCATTTCTAAGCATCATGGAAAGGGAAACAATACACAGAAAATAAAATGGGGAAAACAAAAGTGCCAAAAATGCAGAGATCAAGGAACAATGAAAGTGATCCTGAAGGACTGGGGTGTAGCTCAGTGGCAGAGGATCTGATTTTGATTCCTAGTGGGGAGGGGAGAAAAAAGTGATTGTGAGATGTACAAATTTGGAGTAGTCTGCATAAAAGAAATTTCTGCAACAGGGCAGAAGGGGGGAAGTGGAAGTAAAAGCAAAGGAGGATGAGGACAAAAATAGGGTCTAATATATAAATAGAATTAAGAAACAACTTGTTAGTGAGATCAAAAAGAAGGCCTGGGAAATTTGGAGAATAAAACATCTTTGGGTCAGAGAAAAACTGAACACATTGTGATGCTGAAAAACCCATATATGAATGCTTATTTTTTAAGCTAGATTTTCTTTACAATTTATAGATGTTTTAAAAAATAGTTTTGAATTTACAGAAAAAAAATTTGATGATACAGAGTTCCATACCCTCTTCTGTTTTTCTCTATTGTTTTCTCCTGTTATTAACATTAGTGGGGTACATTTGTTACAGTTAATGAGCCAACATTCTTACATTATTATTTAAATAATATTTAAAGTCCATATTTATTGAAATTTTTAAAGCTTTTGTAATGTAATCTTTTTCTGTCCCAAGATCCCATCCATGATATGATGTTACATTTACTTGTATGTCTCCCTAGGCTACTGTTGGCTATGACAACTTCTCAGATTCTTCTTATTTTCTTTCACCTTGAAGGATTTGAGAAGTACTGGTCAGGTATTATGCAGGGTGCTCCTCTATTGGAGTTTATCTAGTGTTTTACTCTTGGTTGGACTGGATTATGGGCTTCTGAAGCGGGTGACTCAAAGTAAAACACACCACTTTCATCATACTGTCTCAAGGTCGCACACTGTTAGCATTTTCTATGACTATTGACCCTTTGTCTGGCTGAGATAGATAGTGTTTGTCAGGTTTCTCCACTGCCGAAGTGACTCCCTGTCCCTCTCTCCCCTTTCCTGGGTTATCCCCTCCCCTTCATTGAGAAAGGAACTGCAGAGATCCTACTTCAAATGTGAGATCACCCTCCGCATCCTGATGGCAGAATAGCAACATAAATGACCCAGCATTCTTCCACGTTGGACACCTGTTTCTTATGGACATGTATTAATTTGTTCAACCTTTTGTTTATGTTAATGTGAACTCATGGAAATTTATCTTACACGAGTTACAATCCAGTGCCACTTTATTTTGTTGCTCAGGTTGTTCCATTTTGGCCATTGAAACCTCTTAGTTTATTCAGGATGTTAATTTTTCAACCTTAAACTTCTTTACTCTTCTGATCTGTTTTTGTACCATGAGATTTAGAAATATGAACAAAACCTATACCATAACTATTTTGTTGGCAGAAACACAATTTCTTCAATATTAGATTCCTTCCCTCCCCCCAGTGCTTGCACAGGACTAGTTGTTAGAAAAGGAAAGATATATATATGCTAAGACAATTATACTACTAATTTCTATTAGTTCATTGAAAAGCACAGTTTGTGCTTATATTGTTTGATCAATTTTTCATGCCTGTATCTTGTAATCCGGGCAACTACTTTGAAGATAGCAACACAATAATGTTAACCATTGTTATTCTCCTATTATCCTGTTTTGAAATTCTCTGGTTGTTTTTATTGGTTTTGCCCTTTAAAAGAGAAAGGGAAAGAAAAAAAAAAGAAAAAGAAGAAATGCAGCGTGTCAGCCTGGGAAGGAACAGTGTCTGTTGGTCTTTGGGACTTACTTTGTAAGGCAGGCTGGTTTGGGGCTCGGGCCCCAGCGCTGGTTCCCACCTGTTCCCCAGCCACTTCCCTCCCCGCCAGCTGAGGCTGACCCCAGGTTGTCCTTGCAGGTGTTGGATCGGTTTAGAAGGAACTGTCAGGACCAGGCTGTGAGGCACAGGCAGCGGTTCACCTTGAGAGCTTCACAGACTCAGAGGCCCTTGGGGATCCCCAAGTCAAAGCCCAGGACTGCAGGAGAGTGGATTTGCAGGGTTTGGATTGGTTATCCACACTGAGCATCACACCACTCCACGACTCGGGGCCTAATCAACAGCCCTCATCGCTGATCTCTCCTGACTGCTGTGGCAGGGTATGGACAATATTGGATGGGGTAGAACTGGCCTGGGGTCTCTCAAGGCTTTGCAATCCCAATCCAAGGGTGGCTGGAAATAAATTCCTGCTTCCTCCCCTGTGAGAAGGGACTGCCTACTGCCACCCTGAAATGCTGTGCTTGCCTTGACCTCCCTGATCCTTCCTTCCCACAGCTCCCTTCACACTTACAGTCACCAACATGCATTCCTTTCTCTTTCAGGATTTTACCATTCCTTGAATGGGCTGGCTGGTGCCAGCTCTTGGCTGCTGTTGGAAGGGTAGTGGTAACTGTTCTTCTAGCCTTAACAGGAAGCCCCAGCATTCAGTTTGCATTTAGGTACAACCAAGAAGGGCCAGTGTGCACGGGGTCCAGAGGAGGGACGGGGTGAGATGCGGAGTCGAACTAGGAGGACTTTACACATAGAGTGGAAGACAGACACAGTCAATGACAATGACAGCATAAGAGGCTGTTCAGCATAAGAGACAATGACATGTTCAGCATAAGCAAATCTTGCTCAGTTTGCTCAAAGGAGTGGGGAGAGGGAATGGAAAGAAAGGAAAGGGAAGGGTAGGGAAGGAAAGAGAAGGGAAGGGAAGGGAAGGGAAGGAAAGGGGAGGGGAGGGAAGGGAAGGGGAGGGAAGAGAGAAGGAGGGCTGAGTGAGAAGTGGGCTGGTCCAGCAGGAGAGAGGAGCCTAAGAAGACCCTGGTAAGTACACACTGCCAAGTTTGCAGTTTTCTTGCTACTGTCCTTGTTTTATTTTATTTTAGCTTTTGTGGTACTGGAGATTGAAACGAAGACCTTCGCACTGAGCTGCATCTCCAGCCCTTTTTATGTTTTGAGACAGGGTCTCAATTAGTAGCTAAGTTGCCCAGCTGGCCTTCAATTTGCAATCCTCTTGCCTCAGCCTCCTGAGTAGCTGGCATTACAGACATGAGCCACCATCCACAACTCCTGTCCTTATTTAGAACCTCCTGTGGAGCTTTACATACCCGGCAGCCTTCTGTTCTTTAGATTTATTCTAAGGCATGAAGGAAACAACTTTTCACAGTTCATTCCTCTTCCATCAGAGAAGCGGCAGGTGTTACAAGCTGATGCTCTATGCCCGTCACCCCTACCTAATGACACACACACCACTCTCTCTGGAGAGAGCTGTATTTTTCCCTTCGACACAGGCGGTGAAGGATAAGAAATGGCATTTCATTGTGATCCACTGTCTAGATGTTAGTCATGGCATATTTTAGAGCAAGCCTGCAGGGAGTGGAAATAACAACGTCACTCCAAAGCCAAGAAAGCCTTTGCAGAAAACAAGCAACCCCCAGTCTCCTTCGCAGTTACTGATTTGCAGGCATCTTGCTTTGGGATTGCCAACACACTTTTTTGCCGCTAGTCCGGTTGTTTTCTAAATGTTATTGTTTTAGTTCATTTTTAGGGCTGTTGTCTTCGGAGGAGAAGGGCTGGCTTGAATGAGAGAGACCTTTTTAGTTCGGACTTTGTTTCTCACTCCTTGTGACAATTCAAGCAGATCATTTAATTTCTCCTTAGTTCTTCCCATTATTCCTCTTCGAAAGCCTTCTCACCAAGTCGCCACTTTGTTACTTCCAGAACGCGGAAGGTTTCTAGGCTTAGCAGATGATGTCATTCGACAATTCTTGCTATGGGATCAAAATACTTCCTCCTCTGGGCACTTCCTAATGGTCTTATTTTTCTGTTCTACTTTCTATTCTACTTCAATTTCCCCCTTTCCTCAGTCTTCTCAATTGCACATTTCAGCTCTTCTCTGTGATGAGCTAAGCTACATCCATTATGGTACATAATCTTTAATGGGAACTGAGTCCTAGCTCATCTTTTGAAATGGAGTTCTATAATTACATTTGAGCCTGTCCTCTCTTTTGCCATGACTATTAAAGTCTGTTAATGTTCTAATATCAAGTCATTCATTCTAGTTTAATAATCATGTGAAAACCTTCTCTGTATGCACTCTAGCAAAGCTATTATCATTAGAAATCAAACCTGGTGAAAGAACATGACATGATTGGTATAATTTAACAATAACTACCATTTAGATCTCTCCTGTATGTATTACATGTAATTTTTAATGCCTACAATAATTTCTAGTATATAACACCATCTCATAGGTGGGGAAGTTTATAATCAAAGATCCAAGTGGATTTTGTTTTGTTTTACTCTTGTGCAGATGTGTTCAATTTGTAAGTCCAGTATCCCTGTTGCTGGGAACTATCTCCTTCCTTCTCTGTGTATATGGCTGTCATGGGACACTCATGTTATAATCGGATCTGTTATGGCTCACATCTTAAACATCCCCTCGAAAGGCTCATGTGTACAGATGTGGAACTTTTGGAGGTGAAGGTGCTGTATTCATCAATGACTTGATCCACTGATTAGTTCTGAGCTGTAAGGAGGCAGCGCCTGGGGCATCACCTGGAAAGGCCTATCTCCCTTCGCAGTGCCTGCCATCTCTCTCTGCTTCCGGACTGCCATCTCCTGAGCAGCTCTCCTCGGCCAGCCCTCCCTACCTTGGAGTCCAGTGACTGTGGATGGAATCCTCTAAAAACCATGAACCAAAATAAACCTCTTTCGGGGAATGATGGCACACTCCTGTAATCCTAGCACTTGGGAGGCTGAGGCAGGAGGATCATTGTGAGTTCAAGCCAGCCTGGGCTACATAATGAGTTCAAGCCCAGCCTGGACTACATAGTGAGACTCTGTCTTAAAAAACCAAATGCACAGAATAAGCTTTTTCTCTTTTAAGGTTTGGGTATCAGGTATTTTGTCCCAGTGACAAATGACTAAGACTAGACACTACCTTCTGGCCTCTGAGCCTCTTCCCATGGTTTTGGAGACTGGGAAGTACGCAAATATTAGTTTATGGTATTTCCCTGTGTCTGACATGCAAAGCTTACAAATTTCCATGGCCTCATTATGATCACAGGGACTGCAAGTAGAGAGAGGGGCTCAGGAGCAGCATTTAAGGCTTGACCTTCAGTCTTCCAGTCAAGTGCTGGGGAAGAAAAGTCCCTGTCTTGAGAAGCAGCTGCTCTTTGGTGCTCAAGCTTGAGTGTGGTATAAGCCAGTTGCAACCTTTAAAGTCTTAGCTTCCACCCACTGCTGATCTTCATGTAGCTCAAAAGTGGCTGGCACGTGAGGGTCTCATTCAAAGGCGGACTTATGCCCGTTCACCAGAAAGCATTGGTTAGTTTCTATCTTCCCAATTTCAAATACAGTTGAAAAGTCAATCCTATCTGTTAAAGATAATTGCAATACAAATCCACATTTTATGGAAATAGAAAATATTCTAAACTTCATATGAAACCACAAAGAATCCCAAATAGCCAAAAATGATCTTGAGAAAGAAGAACAAAGCAAGAGGCATTTTATGGACCCCCTGATTTCAAAATATATTATAAAACTGTACTAACTAAAACTGTATGATACTGGCAGGAAGACAGACATATGGACCAACAGAACAGAGAACCCAGAAATAAGTTCACAAATATATAGTCAACTCATCTTCAGCAAGGATACTAAAAATACACAGTGGAAAGGGGCTAGGGTGTAACTCAGTGGTAGAGTGAGTGTTCAGCATTCACAAGGCCCTAGGTTCAAGCCTCATCAACCCTCTAGCCTCCCCATGTGCAAATACACAGCAAGAAAGGATAGTATCTTCAATAACTAGTATTGGGAAAATTGCATATCCACATGCAAAAAATCAAACCCTTATCTTACATCATACACAAACTTAAAATGGATTAGACTTTAATATAACACTGGAAGCTACACAACTTCTAAAAGAAAACATAGGTAAAAGATTCATGACATTGGTCTTGGCAATGATTTTTTTGGATATGACACCAAAAATACATGCAAAAATAGACAAATGGAACTACATCAAATTAAAGTTTTCCACATGAAAAAGTTCACACAATCCATAGAGTGAAAAGGTAATTTACATCTGATAAGGTGTTAATTTTCAGAGTGTGCAAGGAACTCCTATAACTCACTAGAAAGCTTGGTATGGTGGCATACACCAGTAATTCCAGCATTTGGGAGGCTGAGACAGGAGAGTCACAAGTTCAAGCCTGCCTGGGCTATTATAATGAGAATCTGTCTCAAACAAACAAACAAAATCAACAAACAAACAAAATCTCAGTAGCAAAACAATATAAATGAAAACATCAAATAATTGGATTAAAAAATTGGGCAAAGACTTAAAGAAACACTTCCACAAAGAAGATGCACCAGTGGCTCACAGGAATGTGATAAGATGCTTGATGTCACTAATTATCAAAGAAATGTAAGTCAAAGCCACAAAGCAGTATACCTCACACCAGTTAGGATGGTTATTATCCAAAAGATGAAGGTTGACATGTGTTGGTGAGGATGTGGAGAAAAAAGAATTCCTACATACTGTTTGTGAGGGTTGAAAAGTGGTGCAGCTGCTATAGAAAACACTATTTAGGATTCTGAAAAAATTAAAAATAGAATTACATATGACTCAGCAACCCCACTTCCGGTATTTATCCACAAGAATGGAAATCAGGATCCTAAAGATATCTGCTCTTCCATGTTCACTGCAGCATTCACAATAGCCACAATGTGGGAACAGTCTAAATGCCTAGGGATAGATTTTAAAAAATGTGGTTTCATATACAGTGAAGTATTACCTATGACACAAAAAGGAAGAAATTCTATCATGTACTGTAACGTGGATAAACCTGAGGACTTTATGCCTAGTGAAATAAGCCAGCCACAGGAGGACAAACACTGCAGGTGTCTCCTTGGGCGAGGTGTGTAAAATAGCCAGTTGATAGGGGCAGAAAGCCGAACAGTGGTTGCTAAGAGTTGGGTGGAGGGGAAGTGGGGTACAAACTCAAATGGTATAAAGTTTCAGTTACATGAATAACTCTCATCTCTAAGTTCTAGAGATCTGCTGTATAACATTGTGCCTATCATTGTGCATTTAAATTGAGAGACTAGACTTCTTGTTGTTTTCTTACCACAATACAATAAAAAGGATAGTCTAATTGATTAAAATAGGACATCTGGAAAGCAACTGGAAACAAGCATGTTGTGGTTGACCAACTGATGCGTTCTATTCAGTCATCTTTAGTTCTTACTCACAAGTCTCATTTTCCAACATCTTTTTTTTGTGTGTGTGGTACCAGGGATTGAACTCAGGACCTTGCACTTGCTGGGCAGGCACTTAGACCACTGAGCTAGATCCCCCGCCCTAGTGTTTTTGAGACAGGGTCTCACTATGCTGTTCAAGCTGGCCTTCAGCTCACTTTGTAGCCCAGGCTGGTCTCGAACTCACAACCATCTGCCTGTCTCAGCCTCCCGAGTGCTGGGATTACAGGCATGAGCCACCACGCCCAGCTTCATTTTCCAACATCTTAACACATTAGTCAGGAAAAGGTGAAAAGAAGTTCTTCTAGGCATGTATCAGTGATATTCAGTGAGAGAAATGAAAGAACACAGGTGGGGAACACTTAGTGGGTCCCAGGACCCTGAAATAGGAAGAGATATGAAGTTTGCTAATGCCAGCACCCCCATGCATATACTTGGGCAGAGATGCCACGAGCTTGAGCCTGGTCATCATGAGGACACTTTGGAATATGCTCTCAGGGTCACAACAAGTCTCTCTCTATGCCACTCACAAGTTACCCATGTACCTTTTCAGTCTTGGCACAATTTCTAATGTTGCCTCCCCTCCTCTGTGGTCATGGATTGAGTGTGGGTCTGATGCTGTGAGGCCATCCTGGCCTTTAGGGGACAACCTGCTCTGAGGGTTGGTGAAAGGAAAAACCATGTTAACTACCCCCAAGAAGAAAATCTTAATTCTGCCCAACAATATATCAGAACCAAAAAACACCTACTAAGGACTATCGAACGCCTACACTGGAGAAAATGTCAGAAAAGCATGAAGAAAAAGCACAATCTTTTCAAGGAATGGACGTAGATAATTTCTAATCAGTATGTTTGGGAATTCTGAGTACCCAGAACAGATGTCAGAAGAACAAACAAAACTCAGTTAATTTTATTGAATGAACAACTTTCAAATATTGAGCTAATTATTTTCTGCCCACGAAAGCAATTTATCCTGAGACCTCAAACATAAGCGTGTTTTTTATCCACAACCTTTGCCCCTGACCAATCCAAATCCCTCTCGGCTTGCAACTCCTCCCAAGCCCATTTTCAGTTTTTTTGCTCATGAAAGTGGCCACGTGGCTTTTCTCTGTCTTCCAATTCTATCTTTTTAATTTTCCTTCATAGGTTCTAGTGTGTATCCTTTAATTATGCTTAATTTTAAAAAATACCAATTGCTACTGGTTTAGTAGATATTTGCAAGATGGTGAACACGCCATCTGGATTTCCCCACTCAGGATTTGGTGGTGTAAAGTCCATTTAGGCTCTGCTTGTATATGCCTGTGGACGGTCAGGCAGTCAGACACTACCTTCAGCCTTATGTCTGCCTTCATTCATTCCAGCTCTGGTTGTGTGTGGTCCCCAAGAAAGGAGCACTATGAAAGGCACTGGGGACATGGTTTGTGTGTGTGAGTGAAGGGCAGATTGGAGATCAGTCTCCTTGGTGGTACTAAGAAGCCCTGAGCTGGGTTGACCAAAGGGCCAGACTCCCCGAGAGGGAAAACAGAAGTCTCCAAATGCAGGGCTGTGCCGCAGGCTGCC
>RJWT010048070.1:0-11198 GCA_004365215.1 Cuniculus paca | reverse complement strand
CATCTTCTATTCTGTTCCACTGATACATATGCCTATTTTTGTGCCAGTACCATGGTGTTTTAACTACTGTAGCTTTTTAATGTAACTTCTAGTCTGGGATTGTGATGTCACCTGGTTTACTTTTGTAACCCAGTATTGCTTTTGTTATTCTGTGTCTCTTCTGATTCCATATAAATTTTACAATTGTTTTCTCTAGCTCTGAAATGTGGTATTTTGGTTGAGATTTCATTAAATCTATATCTGAGTTTTGTAAATATAGCCAATTTGATCATGTTGCTCCAGCCTAACCAGGAATAAGGGGTAATTTTCCATTTTCTTCTTTTCTCAACAATTGTCTTGGTTACTTTTTTCTCATTGTTGAGACAAAATACCTGATGCCCAAAGTGAAGGAAGGAGAGGTTTATTTCTTACAGTTTTGGGTCTTTCAGTCCATACTTAGCTGGTTCCAAGGCAGGATGGCGTGGCTGAAGGGTAGCCATTCATGGCAGCTGGAAGCAGCAAGAGCAAACCACACAAAAGAGGGAAAAACACACTTCCTTCTTGACCTTACATTGTATGTTGGCTCCATCCCTGGGTGGCTGCAGAACTCACACCGCCAATCCCAGCACTAGACAATGAATCAATCACAAACACTAGATTCAGCCACTTCCATGACTACATGAGGCTTGGGGAGCCACCTAGATACAAACCATAACATTCCATCCCTGGTCCCCCAAAGACTCATGTACATCCCTTATACAAAAGACATTTAGTCCATCTCTGCAAGTTACCAAAGTCCTAACAGTTTCAGTATTGCTAAAAAGTCCAAGTCCCAAGTCTCCTCCAAGACCTAAGGCAAATTTTTAGCTGAAAGCCTCTGTACAAATGAAAACAAAGTTAAACACTTCCAACATGCAATAGCAAAAGATAGACATTACCATTCCAAAAGTTACAAACAGGGGAATACAAAGCATTGGAACCAAAGTAACTCCAAAATCCAGCAGGGAAAATGTTAAGTCCTGTAGCTGTATGACCAGCATCTGAAGCAATCTGTGGCAAATTGTGAGCTCCAAAGGGCTTGTGTGGTTCCACCCCCATGGCACTTTTAGTGGTTTTAGCTCCCATAGCTTCTCTCTTTGGCCCACTCTGCTCAATCTTTGTAGCTTTCCTTAGGTGATCCATACTCCTGGCTTTTCCAAACTTCTGGGGTCTCCACTGTACAGCTTCACATACTGCCCTCTCAAGGGCACACTGCCTGGCCTCTGGGACCCTCTGAAATCAGGGTGGAAGCCTTTTTAACCTCAGAATACATGCATTCTCCATGCACCTAAAACCAGAACCACATGGATGCTGCCAAGGTCTGCTGCCAGCTGGAGCAGTAGCCAGGCTTTCCTCTTTCTTGGCTGTAGAGGTTGAGTGCCTGAATTGCTGGGCACTTTGAACCTGATTGCAAGGAACAGATTCTCTATGTCACCACCATTTTGGAACCTCATGTGGCCTCCGTGGCCATTCTGGAATGTGGCACTCTGCAGCTTTCTACCCCGGGGCAAAGTCTTTCACTTTTATAGCTTTGAGGCTGAAAAAGGTGGAGAGCCACTGCTTCCCAGGATGCACCCAGGCCATCGTTTTTTATTTCTCTTTTCCTTCTCATCCATCAAAATTTCAGCTCTATCTTTACAGTCCACAGATTTCCAACCAAACTCACAACATTTTAAATCACCATGCTGGGCTCTTTGCTCTTGATTCACAACATAAATCTGGCTAAAAGCCACCAACAATAACCATGCCACCACCTCAATATTTGACTGCCTTGAAATTTCTTTTGCTGGTTTAATTAGGCTACTGTCTTTAATCTCAGTCTCAGGCAAAGTCTCCGGACATGAGCAGAAGGCAGATAAAGTTTCTGCCAAGCCATAACACAAATCTTGTAGAGTCCAACAACCAATGTAGTCCTTCTTCCCAGCAGAAACCTCCCAAGCCTGGTCTTTACCAGCAGGCTTTCTATCAGCCTTCTGGTCTCCTGAACTCTGGCCAGAATCTCCCATGCAGAACAGCCTAAGCCATTCCAGCTCTACTCTTTCAGGCAACATCTCTGAACCATTCCAAACTCTTCCCACAAGCCATTCCCAAAGGCTCTTGAACCACATGTTCAGGTACAGTCATAGCAACAACCCCACTACTCTGGTACCAAATTCTCTCTTGGTTACTTTTTTCTCATCATTGAGACCAAATACCTGACACCCAAAATGAAGGAAGGAGAGGTTTATTTCTTACAGTTTTGAGGGTCTCAGTACATACTTAGCTGGTTCCAAGGCAGGGTGGCATGGATGAGGGGCAGCCATTCATGGCAGCTGCAAGCAGCAAGAACAAACCCCACAAAAAAGGGAAAAACACACCTCCTTCTCAACCTTACATTGTATGTTGGCTCCACTCCTGGGTGGCTGCAGAACTCACACCACCAATCTCAGCACTAGACAACAAATCAATCACAAATGCTAGATTCAGCCACTTCCATGACTACATGTGGCTTCGGGGGGCCACCTAGACACAAACCATAACAACAGTAATATTTATTATTCATGTGAGCTGCTTTACAAAAAAGGTATCACTCTATTTGTTTAATACATATTCATTTACTGCTAATTGTGAATAGCAAGATGTTATATATTTTAAATGTCTAGCAATCTATGCAGAATGATATACCTTTAAGAATATAGGGTACATGGAAAATTAATGAATAGGAAGTACTTGCTACATATTGGAATTCTATCAAACTCTGCTTATTAAAATTCTGTTGATTTTTTTTACATGTAGTCATTTGTCTTTATGTAATCATTACCGATTATATCAGAAAATTCCTTAAAATGATCAGAAGCACCAATATAATCCTGGGATCCTATATCCAATTATATATCCAACAGGAAGTACTGCTATTCCCCAGCTTCTCACCATCCCATGATATAGGCATACTATGTAGTTCAGACTGGTCTCAAACTTTCAGCAATCCTCCTGCCTCAATCTCCTGAGTGCTGGGGTTACAGGCATGTGCCACCACGCCTGGCAGGCTTTTTTATATTTTGTACATAGACAGCATATTTCTAACTACATAACTGATTATGACATGGTAGATATTTCCTTTTGTAACAAGTAATAGAAAGACTAGTATTTTGAAAATGGAATTCTAGAAAGTATTTTTAAGACCCTAAACTAGTATCTTGGAAAGGCATGGGTGGTTTTTTTAATTAATTGTTGTGTAACATATGTTACACTACAAAACTAGTTCTGCTTCAGGTCAACACCCTGTGCCTTTGGAAATCACAGAGCAGTGCTTATAACAAGCCTATAGAAACTGTTTTTGATGAAACATAGTTATCAAGTTCTAATTAGCAATATATACATTTTAATTTAATCTCATCCCTGACTGAATAAATAAACTTTAATGTGCTGGAAAAACACTATTGGCAGCTTAATCCATCTCACCAGGGAGTTTAGACTTGGTATTTTATCCAAGTGGACACATGGCACATTTGAAGTTCTATTATTCTACAATTATTTTGCAATTCTTACAGTCCTCATTTTTTAAATTAAGCTTATTGGTACAATTTAGATATAGATAATGATCACATTCATCATAGGAAATTTGTACCTCTACATGATATGTCTTAGTTCCTCTTTTTTTTCCATTCCCCTCCCACTCTCTTTAACCTCTCTTCCCCTCACTATTTATAAAACTTTATTTCTGGTTTTTTTAAATTCATGTCCATTTTATCATTTTTAATTCTCATGTTTTTCTTTTCCCTTCCACTTCCCCTGCATTCCCCTTCACTTTTGAACAATTACTCCTTATTTCACAAAATGTATTATACATTTTATTTACTGTTTACATTTTCAGTTTCTCACACCAGAGAGTCAATTTGATATTTTCACATATATGTCCAATTTATTTCACTTAAGATTATGGTCTCAAGGTCAATCCATTTAGTTATAAATGTCTCAAGTTTATTTTTCTTTATGACTGAGTAGCATCCCACTGTATAAAAAATTTACCTTTTTTATTTATTCCTGGGTTGAAAGGCATTTGGGTTGTTTCCAAGATTTAATTGTTACAAGGTGTGCTGCTGTAAACATAAGCATGCGTATATCACTGTGGTATGATGCTTTTAATTCTTTTGGGAAAATACCAAGAAGTGTAATACCTGGGTCAAGTGGAACTTCTAGTCCAAGGTTTTTGAGGAATCTCCACACTTACTTGCACAGCAGTTGCACCAGTCTGCACTCCCATCAACATTGGAGAAGAGTTCTTTTTTTCCACCCAGCTCCACCAGTATTTGTTATTGGTTGATTTGCTGATGATAACCATTATTTCTGTAGTGAGGTAGACTCTCAATGTTGTTTTAATCAGCATCTTTTGAATTATCAGTGATGTCAAACATTTTTCATGTATTTATTTGCCATTTGTACTTCTGAGAAGTGTCAGTTCATTTCACATGCCCATTATTTGATTGGTTCTTTAAATTTGGGGATCCAGTTTTTTTCAATTCTTTGTGTGCTCTATACATTAGTCCTTTGTCTGAAGAACAATGGGTTAAAATTTTTCCTACTCCTTAGGTTGTCATTGCACTCTGTTAATGATTTCTTTTGTTGTGCAAAACTTTTTAATAAGATGAGATCCTAGTCATTAATTCTTTATACTATTTCACATGCAGTTGGAGTTTCATTCATGAAGTCTTTGCTATATGTCTTCAAGCATACTGCTGATTCTCTCTTCCAGCAGATATAGTGTTTCTGTTCAACGTTTAGAGCTTTGATCCATTTTAGTTTTAGTTTAGTGAATAGTGTAATACGTGGATCTAGTTTTAGTTTTTGGCAAGTGAAAAGCCAGCATTTCTAGCATCATTTAGCACTAAAATACTTAAGACAAAATAAATGTTGACAAATATAATGCATGAAAAAAATTTTTCAAAACACTGATGAAAACCTGGTTTCAGGTTTGCAGTGCTTGTGAGAGATATCAGGAGATAAAAAATGAAACAAAACCCTATAGAAAGTTACTGAGCCACTATCAGTTAATCTATGGCCTCTAAATAGTTGCATATATTAAAATCATTGGTATCAAAACAAACAACAAAGGGACATTTAAAGCCCTCTTTCAAAGAACTAGAAACCAATGGTTTAGTGCTAAACAATTCTTCCTTCTTTAAACGTGACTGTTAATGCAAAGGGAAATAATGATTATGATGCTTTTTTACAACTAAAATTGTACTGTAACAAAGAGGAAAAATGGTCAAAATTGCCATATGTTCAGACTGTCTTTGTAGTAAAGAAATAATCCTTACTTGTATTCAAATGTAAATGTGAGCCACAGGATAATCAGACACCTCTGGTCCTTAAGGTATCCACTATTACTGAGGATGAGGTTTCGCCTGCTTGCCTGAGGGTCCTGAGGGTGAAGCTTCTAGACTGACCATAATTAAAACCTCCAGAGGCTGTATCCATCCTTAGCTGATTTTATTCAACTCCTCAAGGACAATATCCCTTAAAGGAAGTGAATGGAGAATTTAGAACTACCCAGGTTCATGTGCCCCTTTGCTCTCAGTAACCTACAACAGATCTGGTAAGATCCAGGAAAGATTTCAGATGATCATGATAATACACTTGTCTTTAGAAGATTTAGCCCTATAAACTAGGTTAAAGAGATGGAATATCATGCTTAAATCAAGCATTAATTTATAATGAGAGACAATGAGTACAAATTTTAGTTGGTGAGTTTCTTCAGTGTATTACAGATACCCAGGGATGCATATTTTCAGGTTAGATTTAAATAGAGCCTAGGTAGCACTTCTATAAAATAAATTTACCTAGTTGACTGGATACAAAACCCAAATTTCTCAGAGACCTCTTTGAGACAAACTTAAAATGATTAAAGAGTTATTATAATTCAAATTGGTCAAATATTTGAGTGTACTCTGATTTTATAAGCAAATTGTCTTATATGCCTTTGTCTAATCTGTAAACAACTGCTTTATTTGAGCTCAACCATTTTTCTACTGTTTGCATTTTTGTATTAAGAGGTATATGTTAAACCACCATAAAACCACATGCCAAAAAATTATTTTTTAAAAAAGGCTTTTGTGATATCTTTGTTATACATGTATTATTACACTTAGAGATGCTTAGGCATTAAACATCCCAGACAAATTTCTTCAATAACATTCTATTAAATGATCACAAATTAGATGAGAGCTTCTTATGTACTAGATAGAGGTGATTGACTAAAAATGGTATTAAAAATGGAGATATAAATGTGTTAGAAAAATAATGTCATCCTGATTGTCATGTTAAAATATTATGCATGGATCTTGATTTCCAGTATTCTCTATATACAATTAACTGTTATCTGTTAACATTCAAAACACATTCAACTACCAAAACAACCACAATACATTTAAAAAGAAGTCTTCTGACTATATGTGATATTTCAAAGTACTTGATATCTAGATAAAACTGTAATAGTTAAACTCACTGCTCCCACTGTAATACTGTTTCTTGAATTACAAAGGACAAAAAGTGCCATCATGTACAACAACATTGCTTATCAGTCTTTAGAACATTAAGAATTCCTAAGACCATAAATACAGATAATGGACCTATTTATATTAGCAGATCCACTTAACAATTATTTCAGCTTTGGGGAATTCACTGAATAACTGGTATTCCCTATGATCTTCAGGGACAAACAATTGGTGGAATATCTCATTTAACATTAAAATTAAAGTCAATAAAACAAAAAGGGAGAATCTTGATATCCCCAAAAATGCAATTTGATTTGGTAACTTTTTAAAAAATTTCTGAATCCATCTCCTGGATTCTCATATAATGAATGTGAAGATAGATTCTTTTGCCCTTAATGTCATCTCTGTGAAAACTGTACTTATTAGAATAATTATGAAAAAGGTGCTCCTCCTCCTTGGAAATCTTTGCAATGGAAAAAAGGGTAAACATGTCTTTGGGCCAATATAATTTTGTAGATTGGGGACCTAGGGCATCTAAACAAGGAAGAGTTAATAATGTTTCTGATTTTCATAAGTCATTTTGGAAATAGGTTAGCATGACAACCATACAGATCTTTCCTTAAGAGGAACTTACCTGGAAGGGTGCAGGATTTAACACACAGAACACTCGAGCTTTGATTAGTGACAAGCCTGGGCCTACACTAACTACTATTTGAAAACTTTCCCTGTCCTGTGTTGTGGGGAAATATGGATGGCTCATAATATGCACTCCACTAAAGACACAGTTACTATGGTGGCCAAACACAGTAGGAGGCAAAGAACTTTAATATGCATTTAGAACCCTTATGGTTTCCTCTATGGAACAATAGTCTGGAACAAAACGTTCTTCACATATACAAAGTGTACCTTAAATCACTACATTCAACCAGGAGAGCCTACTGATTAAAGTTGAATTGCCCTAGGATATATACTAGGAGTGTGGATACCTGTTAATGTAACTGAACCTTGGTTTCACACTGTGAAGCTACATCTTTTGCAGACCCTAGTTAATCATCTTGTACATAGAAGTAAAAGAATGGCTGACCTGATTATTACTGGAATAATCTCTTTCATAATGCTGATCTTCACTGTAGCTGTCTCTTCTGTTGTGCTTGTTTACTCTGTTTAGATGGATCACTTTGTAAATAATTGGACAAAAACAGCTGATGAGGCTTGGAAGATACAGCACGTGATATATGCCAAGCATCAATTACAAATAAGCATGCTAGCAATGAAGGTTCTTTGAATGGGAGATCAAACTGAAAGCCCACAGATACAGCAAGGCCTCAAATGTTATTATAACATTACACAATTTGGCGTAACCCCCCATCCTATAATTGCTCTTCTCAAACCTGGAACATATTTTTAAAAACATATTCAGGGGGCTATGCATCAAAATATAACTCTGGGCCTAGATGTATTGTCTATGTATCAATGAATTCAAAATTTTTATGAGCAAATACAGGATTGGGATAAATTTTCTGATGTAGTTGATCAGTGTTCATTAAAGATACTGATCTGTAGTTCTCTTTTTATGGGTGGGTCAATTCCTGGTTTTGAAATTAGGGTATGTGTAGTATACTATTGGTATTTTGATCAGAATTGCATTAAATCTGTATAAAAGATTTGGAAGTATGTCTATTTTCACTATATTGATACTGCCTATCCAAGAATAAGGGATACCTTTCCATTTTCTGGTATCCACATCAATCTCCTTTTTCAGAACACTGTAGTTTTCAATGTAAAGGTCTTTTACATTCTTCATTAGATTAATTCCTAAGTATTTTATTTTTCTTTATGCAACTATGAAAGATGTTTATTCCTAATTTCTCTCTAAATGAGTTTGTTATTTGTGTATTAGAATGCTATCATTTTTTGAGTGTTGACTTTGTGCATTCTGCTATAATATTCAATTTGGTTATTAAATCTGGGAGCCTTCTGGTGAAATTTTTAGGGTGTTCTATATAAAGTATCATATAATATTCAAATAATGATAACTTACTTTCTTCACTTCCTACACTTATGATTTTATTTTTGTCTCTTGTCCAATTCCTCTGGCCAATGTTTCCAGAACTATACTGAATAGGAATGGTGATGGTGGGCACGTTTGTTCTGTTCCTGATTTTAGATTAAAAACTTTACATTTTTGAGCTTTTGTTATATTGTTAGCTGGTGGTTTGTCACAAATGGCTTTTAGTATATTGAGATAAAGGCCATCTATTTCAATTTTGTGCAGGAATTTTATCATAAATGGGTGTTGTACTTGTCAAACGTTTTTTCTCTATTGAGATGATCATGTGATTTTTATCCTTGGTTCTGTTAATGTGGTTTTTACATTTATTTATTTACTTATATTGAACCATCCCTGCATCCCTGGGATGAATCCTACTTGGTCATGATGTTTAATCATTGTGATGAATTGCTCTATTCTGTTTGCTAGAATCATTAAGGAAGTTGCCTTGCAGTTCTCTTTTTGGTTGGATCCTTCTCTGGTTTTGTTATCAGGGTAATGCTTGCTTCTAAGAATTATGTTGGGATTATTGCTTCCCTTTCTGTTTCATTAAAGAATTTGAGGAGTGGTGGCATTACATCTCTGAATTTCTTCTGGAACTCAGTAGTGAATCTGTCAGGACCTGGGTTTATTTTGTTGGTAGGTTTTTCATGATTTCTTCAATTTCATTGATAGATACTGGGGTATTCATAATTTTTACAGCTTCTTGATTCAGCTTTTGTAATTCATATGTATCAAGGAATCTTCCTATTTCTTCAGCACTTCCAATTTTATTAGAGTACAGGTTCATGGTACTGGATGTGTAGGCTCCTTTGTGATTTCACTTTTCAGTCCTAATTACATGAATTTGAGTCTTTCTGTTTTGATAAGATTAGTTAGGTGTTCATCTACTTAATCTTTCAAAGAAGAAACTCTTAGATTAATTGAGTGTTTGTATTGTTTTCTTAGTTTCAATTGCATTAATTTCCTCTCTGATCTTTATAATTTCCTCCCTGACATATGCTTTCACTTTAATTTGCTCTTCTTTTTCTAGAAGGTTAAGGCTCAACATTATGTTATTCACTTGAGCTTGCACTGTTTTTCTGATGTGGGAATTCCCTGAAACAAGTTTCACCCTTAGGATGGCTTTCATTACATCCCATAAATTCTGGTATTTTGTATTGGCCTTATTGTTTACTTGTAAAAACTGTCTAGTTTATTCTTTGATTTCATCTGTAATTCATTGGTTGTACAGAGGATTTTATTTAATTTCCATGAATTTATGCAGTTGTTGTGGTTTCTTTTGCCATTGATTTTCAATTTTATTGCACTATGATATGAGAATATACATGGCACAATTTCAATTCCTTTTCATTTACTTAAGCATGTTCTATGGTCTATTTCAAAGAACATCCCATATGCAGGTAAGAAGAATGTATTCTGCTGCTGTATGGTGAAACATTCTATAGATATCTACTTAGCCCATTTGTTCAAAGGTTTGGTTCATCTCTGATACTTCTTTGTTAATTTTTCACCTAGTTGATCCACTCCTTTGTGATAGTGAGGTATTGAGGACCTACATTACAATTGCATTAGTGTTTATTTGATTTTTCATCTGGATTAATATTTGTTATATATAGTTGGATGTTCTGATATTTCATGCATATATATTTATGATTGTTTTTTTCTTCCTCTTGAATTGTTCCCTTAACAAGTATGCAGTGACTTTCTTTATCTCTTCTGATCAGTTGGGGCTTGAAATCTACTTTGGCTGCAAACAGAATAGCTACATCTACTATTTTCCAGGTTCCTGGAGCATGGAGTATTGTTTTATTTTCAGTCTATGCACTTATTTTTGAGTTAAATGTGTTTCTGTCATGCATCATATTGTTGGATCTTGTTTCTTGATACATTTTGCTAATCTTTTTCTTTTGATTGGTGAATTGATACCATTTGTATTGATGGTTTTAACTGATGTGTATTGACATATGCTTGTGACATTATTTTCCTGATGTTGGTTCCCATTCTTTATCCTGTTTAAACATGCCCCTGTACCTGCCACCAATGGGGGAGTTCTGGTGTAGACACACAGGCTGAGAGAAAAGACAGTCCCACCACCATGTACCCCTGGGCATCAGGGAATCCTCAGTGTAGCTCTGTAGGTCTGGAGAAGCCCACCTCATGCCCTGCTACCTCCCTGGGAACCTATGTTCAGAGAAACCCAGATGTTGTCTATTCCCATGGAGGGGCAGGAAACATGGGAAGTGCTTAAGACCCCACAACTGGATCATTGGGAGGAACCCAGGAGAATGTCAAGATGAAGGTGCAAAAGGCAATCTCGGACTTCCAGTCCACATAGAACAAGTCTGGGAGAGATAGTCATGGAAGAAATGGAAATCACACACCTGAAATCTCTGAGGGGATAGCAACTAAAGTAAATAAACAACTTCATAAAACTGTAAAAGTAATCAGATGAGAAATAATGTCTCAGATAAAAGAAGAAATCACAAACAGAATAAAAGAATTGCTAGGCAGGGAGGAATTACCTAAAAAGGGAAGAAAGTGGCCACAGTTAATCTATTATCATGATTTGAAACTCATAGTGTCTTCATTGTTCTGATTAGTTTCATTTTATTCTGATTTGTTTGATTTTATTATACTTGATGGCATGGACAGCT
>RJWT010048069.1:0-11224 GCA_004365215.1 Cuniculus paca | reverse complement strand
TGTACTGGAGAACCAGAAAATCCAGTAGCTTCTTGGTCTTTGCAACTAGAAGCTGTGGAACCAAAAACATCAAGACTATGCACTAGTCTGTGACCAAAGGCTTGGCAACTCTCTAGAAAGTCACTAGTATGAGTCTATTTTGGAAGGCTGAAGGAAATTAGGTTTGATAGTCATAGAAAATGCCACCAAAAGATGCACCCCACCAAGCAGAATGGAGTTCTAGAAATGAGTGTTAATATACCACTTATTACCCTAGCTAAAAGCCTAGAAAGTAGTGTCACCCACATATTGAGTGGGTTTTTTTCCCTAAATTTGCTGGTCTTCATGCCAATCATCTCTGGAAACACTCCACAGCCACACCCAAAGGTATGTTTTACTAATCTGCCAGGCTTTTAAAAATCCAATCAAGTTGACATATCACAAATAATGGTTATACTCTTAATGCTTTTTATTGCCTTTCTTTAAGTACAAAAGGTATTTTACCATATTCCAAATAGGTAGAATATTCCATTTTATTCCTTTTAATAGGTGCATCTTGGCATCTTATTTTGCTTGTGATTTACATTTTATTAGAGACTAAATATCAAGCATTTTTTCATTTGACATCTGTATATCTTCCTTGGTGAAGTGTCTTTTTAAATCTTCTCCACATTATTGAAATGGGTGGAGTTTTCTTATCATTGAATGTTGAGGGCTCTTATGCATTCTTTGATCAATATATGACTTGCAAATATTTTCTGACATGCTCTTGAGTTCCTTTCTTTCCATAAAATAGCACAGTGGTACATCACAATGAGGATGTTATGTTGATGGGAAGCACTAGGTAAGAAGTAGCAACACTGTGGACTTATTGGAAAGATGTATTTGTGTCAGAGACTGAAAAATAAATCTAAAAGCAAAAATGGAATGTCTACTTTATTTATTATTTTTCTTCTGATAGGTTTTGTTGGTAAATTTTGGATATATATACTGATCACACTCATCACAGAAAATTTGTACCTGTACATGATATAACTTGTTTCTTTTTTTCCATTTCCCTAACTTCCCTTCAACCTCTCTTTCTCTCACCATTTACAAAATCTTTGTTTCTATTTTTTACTTCTTTTCTAATATTTTTATTTTTCCCTTCTTTCCTTTCTCCTTGTTACCTTCGCCATTTGTACATCTTCTTGTTTCACAAAACCTATCATACATTTTTTTTCATTTACACTTTCAGTTTCTCACAGCAGAGTAATAGTGCAATATTTACCCATGTGTGTCCAGGTTAATTCACTTAAGAGTATGGTCTCAAGGTGTATACATTTACCTATAAATGTCTCAAATTTATTCTTCCCTATGGCAGAGTAGTACTGTATTGTACAAAAAAAACCACACCTTTTTTATCCATTCACCAGTTGATGGGCATTTGTGTAGATTTGAGGTTTTGCTATTACAAACTGTTCTGCTATAAACATGGGCATGCATATATTGCTGTGGCATTAGGTTTTTAATTCTTTTGGGAATATACTCAGAAATGGAATAGCTGGGTCAAATGGGACCTCTAGTCCTAGTTTCTGAGGAATTTCCACATTGATTTCCACAGTGGTTGCACCAGTCTACATTCCCACAAACAGTGGAGAAATGTTCTTTTTCCTCCATAGCCCCACCAGCATTTGTTATTGGTTGATTTCTTGATTGTTGCATTCTTTCTGGGGTGAAATGAAATCTCAATATTGCTTTAATTTTCATCTCTCAAAAGACCAGTGATAAGATGTTGAACATTTTAAAAATATATTTATTTTGTGGAGGACCACCTGGATGACTGTCCTTGACTTAAGAGCTGGCCCTATCTCCATGTATTCATGTGTACCCGGCTGGTTAGGCTATTTTTTTATCCCTTCAATTGGCTTCAAGCAATGTAAATAGGGCTGGCTGAGGCGCTGATGCATTATCTTTGAGGCTAGGTGACAGTTGCCATTTCCATACCCTATTACTCCCAAAAAACATGGTTGAACAGGGTGGGATGAAGGGTCACTGCTGCATGCTGTCAACTGGGATTGAGTCTTGAGCTAAGAGGCTATGATTTCCCAGGGCAGAAAAGTTTACACATCAGAGCTGAAGCACTGACCCCAGAATGTTAGATATTACCTCAATTGTGTTATGTAGATTAATCTTTCTGAATATTCTTCTATCTGCATATTGCAAAAGTGATTTCAGGCCTCTTACCCAGCCCAGGTGATAGTATGCATTAATTCCTACCATTCTCACAATCGCTTAATCTCAAGCCACTTCCTTCTTTAGGAATTAGTAAAATCTGGGTTTGAGCATGGGTCAAGACCTTTGTCCCAGTGAACCTTCATCCTGGTTGGACTTAGGACCCCTTGGATCCCCATAGCGATAAGTATGTCTTAGTGTCCTTTTCTTGCCAGGGATTGTACTGGAAGTGATAGATTGGAATTAACTTATTGGAATTTCAATAACTTTTACACAGGATTACAAATATAGACTTCCCAGACTGAGATGAGGACTGGAAAGGACTCTATATTATTTGTTTGTACTTCTTCATCTGAGAAATGTCTGTTCTCAGATGTCCGTTTTTGGACTGGGTCTTTAAATTTAGGAGTTCTGATTTGCTTGAATTCTTTGTATATTTTAGATAGTAATCCTTTTTTCTGAGTAACAACTGGCAAATTTTTTCCCCACACTGTGGATTGTCTCTTCACTTTGTTGGTGGTTTCTCTGGCTTTGAAAAAGCTTTTTAAAAAGATGAGATTTCAGTTTTTGATTCTTTGTGATAGTTCCTCTGAGATGGCAGTTTTGTTCATAAAATCTTTGCCTACACCAATGTCTTCAAGTTTTTATCTTCAGCAGATTTAATGTTTCTGTTTTAAAATTTAGATCTTTAGTCCATTTAAATTTTAGTTTAGTGCATGGTGAAAGTTATGTCTCTTAATTTTAAACTTTGGCCTGTGAAAAGCCAGTTTTTGTAGCACCATTTATTACAGATACTGTCTTTCTTACAGTTAGTATGTTTCGGACTGTCTTGGTTATTTTTCTCTTGTTGCTGGGGCAAAGCACCTGACACCCAAAGTGAAGCAAGAAAAGGTTTATTTAGCTTACACTTTCTGGAGATTTCAGTTCATAATCAGCTAGCTCCAAGACAGGGTGGTGTGGCACTGGGGCAACACTTCAAGACAGCAGCCAGGACAAAAGAGGCAAAAACAAGCCTCTTCTCCTCCCTTATATTGTAAACAGGCACTCACAAAATCTCCTTGCCCTCCTTGGCACAGGATGAGGATATTTATAAAGTAAGAACCCTGGCTCCCTGCTGAGTCTCAGTTAAACTTCTAAGCTTCTCAAGTTGACACAATGTATCAACCATAACAATCCACCTCTTGTCAACCTGGCAACAAGACATGTGTCTTTAAATCAGCCTCCAGATACCAAGACATGCTTACTCTTAACATTTTGCAACTAGAACATTATAACACAGCTTAACAATCAAGAACCAGCATTAAGTCTATCAACATTATATTGCATTAGAAACATAACATTCTGTCCTTGGCCCCCCAAAGACTCATGTACATCCCTTTGTGCACAAGGCATTTAGTTCATCTGTAAGAGTTGTTAAAGTCCTAACAGTTTCAGCACTGCTGAAAAGTTTTAAGCCCAAGTCTCCTGCTATACAGAAGGCAAACTCAGTTGCATGCCCCTGTAGGAATGAAAACAAAATTAAACACTTTCAACATACAATGGCACAAGATAGACATTTCCATTCCAAAAGTTACAAACAGGGGAATACAAAGTATTGGAACCAAAGCAAGTCCAAAATCCAGCAAGGCAAATGTTAAGCCCTGCAGTTGCATGTCCAGCATCTGAAGCAAACTGTGTCAAATTGTGAGCTCCAAATGGCTTGTGTGACTCCACCTTTGTGGCACTTCTGGTGGTTACCGATCCCATGGCTTCTTCCTTGGGATGGCTTTGATTCCTCATTGCTGGTTTCCTTAGATGATCCACATTCCTGGCTTTGCAAACTTCTGGGGGCTCATTGCACCTATGGCTTCACCCTCACAGCTTCACATGCTGCCCTCTTAGGGGCACACTGCCTGGCCTCCCAGGCCCTCTGAAATCTGTGTGGAAGCCTTCTTAACCTTGGAACTTGTGCATTATACATGCACCTAAAACCAGGACCATGTGGATGATGCCGAGGTCTGCTGCTAGCTGGAGCAGTTGTCAGGTTTTCCTCTCTCTTGCCTGTAGGGGTAAAGTGCCTGGATTGCTGGGCCCTCTGAACCTGATTCTGAAGAACAGATTCTCTATGTTGCCAGCATTCTGGAACCTCTTGGGGCCTCTGCTGCCATTGTGGAACATAGTACTCTGAAGTTTTCTCAAAGCAAAGTCTTTCACTTTTGCAGTTTGGAAGCTGCAAAGGTTTAAGACTTGCTGCTTTTCGCAATGCCTTCAGGTAATCTTTTCTATTCTGTTACTTCTCAGCAATAGAGATCTCAGCTCTATCTTTATAGTCCACAGCTTTACTGGAGCTTCTTTTCTGGCCGAACTCACAATGTTTTAAATCATCCTGCTGGAGTCTTTGCTCTGGATTCACAACATAAATCTTGCTAAAAGCCCCCAACAATAGCCATGCCATGGCACCTCAACATTTGACTGCCTTGAAATTTCTTGTGCCAGATTAATTAGTCCATAGTCCTTAATCTTAGTCTCAGGCAAAGTCGCTGGACACAAACAAAATGTAGACAGACTTTCTGCCATGCCATAACACACATGGTCTGCACTCCAACAACCAATGTAGTCCTTTCCAGCATAAACCTCCCAAGTCTGGTCTTTACCAGCAAGATTTCTATTATCCTTCTGGTCTCCTGAGCTCTGACTAGAATCTCCCATACAGAATAGCCTAAGCTGTTCCAAGACTACTTTTTCAAGCGACATCTCTGTACGTTTCCAAACTCTTCCCACAAGCCACTCTCAAAGGCACTTGAGCCACATGATCAGGTATAGGCACAGCAACCAATGAATGAATGAAAAAGATGTGTTTTTTTAATAGAAAGAAATGCTACTCAGTCATAAAGAAAGATAATCTTGAGAGCTTTATAGACAAATGGATGGGCCTTGACACAGTACTCTTAAGTGAAATAAATTGGACACACATGTACCAAATTCTGTCTTGGTTACTTTTCTCTCATTGCTGGGACAAAACACATAACACCCAAAGTTAAGTAAGGAAAGGTTTATTTAACTTACAATTTCTGGAGAGTTTAGTGCTTAATCAGTTGGCTCCCAGGCAGGGTGGCATGGTACCGGGGCAACACTTCAAGGCAGCAACCAGAACAAAAGGGGCAAAAACAAACCTCTTCTCCTCACTTATATTGTACACAGGCCACCACCCCCTTGTGGGAGGGGTGTAGTACTCACAAAATCTTCTTGTCCTCCTTGGCACAGGATGAGGATATTTACAAAGTAAGAACCCCAGCTCCCTGCTGAGTCTCTCAGTTAAATTTCTAAACTGCTCAAGTTGACACAATGTATCAATCATAACATGGACCTTTGTCAAAGGTAAGGTGGATATTCTGTCTGAAGATGTTTCAGCATCTTCTAATCTATTCCATTGATCTTTGGATTTTTTTGCCAGTGCCATGCTGTTTTCATTTCAGTGACTTTGTAGTATAATTATATCCCACTTTAAGTCTTGGATTTTGATGCCATCTGCCTTGTCTTTGCTTCCCAGAAGTGCTTTTGCTATTCTAGATCTCTTTGTTTCCAAATCAATTTTAGGATTGTTTTCTCTAATTTCTGTGAGATCCATGGAATTTTGATTGGGATTGCATTACATCTGCTTAGCAATTTTGGAAGCATGACCATTTTCACTATATTGGTTCTTCCTAACAAGAAACAAGAGATGTCTTTTCCATTTTCTGATAACCTCTTCAGTCTTCTTTTTCAGAGCACTGTAGTTTTCAATGTAGAAGTCTTTTACTTCCTTTGTTAGATTGATTTCTAGGCATTTAACTTTTTTGGATGGAATTGTGAAAGGCATTGTTTCCCTAATTTCTCTCTCAGTGTGTTTGTTATTTGTGTACAGGAATGCTATTCAATTTCGAGTGTTCATTTTGTATCCAGCTATGTTTTCTAAATTTGGTTATGAAATATAGAAGTATTTTTGGCGGAGTTTTGGGGGTCTTCTATGTAGAGTATCATGTCATCTAGAAATAATGATAATTTGACTTCTTTCTTTCCTATCCTTATTCCTTTTATTTCTTTCTCTTGTCTAATTGTCCTGGCTAAAGTTACCAGAAGTACAATGAATAATAAAGGAAACAGTGGGTATCCTTGTCTTATAGTTGATTTTACAGTGAAAATTTTCAGTTTTTGACTAATATGATGTTCGTTGTCAATTTGTCATAGATGACTTTTTATCAGATTGAGAGAAAAACCATCTTTTCCAATTTTCTGTAGGTTATTTTTTATAATGAATGATTGTTAGACATTATCAAAAGCTTTTTCTTCATGTATTGAGATGATCATATGATTTTTGTCCTTGGCTGTGTTAGTATGGTGTACTATGTTTATTGTTTTACATATTTTGAACCATCCTTGCATCTCTGGGATGAATCCCAATTGGTCATGTTGTATCATCTTCTTGATAATTGGTTGCATTGTGTTTGCTTCTATCTTATTAAGCATTTTTGCATCTATACTCACTAGGGTGATTGGCCTGTAGTTCTCTGTTTTGGTTGAGTCCTTCTCTGGTTTTGATATCAGGGAAATGCTTGCTTCCAGAAATGAATTTAGGATTATTGCTTCCCTTTCAATTTCATTAAAAAGTTTGAGAAGTAGTGGTATTAGGTCTCCTCTAAATTTCTTATAGAATTCAGCAGTGAATCTGTCAGGGCCTGGGATTTTCTTCATTTGTAGATTTTTAATTACATCTTCAATTTCATTTATTGATTTTATTTTATTTAGGATCTCTTATATCTTTTTTACTCAGCTCTGGTAATGCATATGTATCTAGGAATCTGTCCATTTCTCCTGCATTTTCCATCTTACTAGAATACAAGTTTTCAAAGTAGGTACAAATGATCTGAATTTCTGCAGGGTCCATAGCAATTTCACTCTTTTCAACCTTACTTGTGTGGATTTGAGTCTCTTTCTTTCTTTCTTTCTTTTTCATTTTTTTTTTTTTTTTTTTTTTTTTTTTTTTTTTTTTTTTTTGGATAAAATTGGCTGAGTTTGTCAATTTTACTTAAAATTCCAAAGAACCAACTCTCTGCTTCATTATTTCTTTGTATTTTTTTCTTAGTGTCCATTGAGTTACTTTCTGCTCTGTCCTTTATAACTTCCCCCCAAGCTTTGGGCTTGGTCTGCTCATCTTTTTCTAGAAGATTGAAGTTCAACATTAAGTTGTATATTTGAGCTTTCTCTGTTTTCCTGATTCGGGTATTCAGTGCTATCAATTTCTCTCATAGGACTACTTTCATTGTGTCTCATAAGTTCTGGTATGTTGTATTGGCATTATTATTTAATTGTACAAATTGTTTAATTTCTTCTTTCATTTCATCTGTAACCCTCTGGATGTTTGGAAAGATGTTTTTAAAATTTCCATGTGTTTATGAAGCTCGGGTGGTTTCTTTTGCCATAAATTTCCAATTTCATTGCACTATAGTCTGATAGTATGCATGGAATAATTTCAATTCCTTTGCATTTACTTCAGCATGTTCTACAAGCTAGCTCTATTTTGGAGAATGTCCATGAGCAACTGAGAAGAATGTGTATTCTGATATGGGATAGAACACTGTAGACATCTACTGTGTTCATTTGTTCAAAGTTTGCATCTATTAAGTTCATTTGTTCAGTTTTAATATTTCATTGTTGACTTTTTGTTTAGTTGATCTATTTTTTTGTGACAGGATTATTGAATCTCCCAATCCAATTGCATTAGTACTATTTGATTTTTTCATATCTGCTAATGTTTGTTTTATATAGTAGAGTACACTGTTATTTGTTGAGTGCACAGGTCTTTGTTGCATACATATTTATAATTGTTATCTCTTCCCCTTGGATTTTTCCTTTTACAAGGATGTAGTGACCTTCTTTGTCTCTCTTAATGAGTCTTGGCTTGAAATTCACTTTGTCTACAAATAGAATAGCTACCCCTGCTTTTTTCTGGGTTCCTGTTGCATACAGAATTGTTTTCCATCCTTTGACTTTAATTTATCAATTTCTTTTTTAATCAAATGTGTTTCTTGTTTGCAGCATATTGTTGAATCTTATTTCTTGATCCACTTTTTAAATCTGTTTCTTTTGACTGGTGAATTGAGTCCATTAATATTGATGGTTATAACTGATATCTATTGACTTATCCTTGTCATGTTATTTTCCTATTGTTTATTTTTTCCTCTGTTTAATTGTTTGCTTTGGCTGGTGGATTCATTCTGTTGGGGTTTATGAAATTGTAGTCCTTGCTGTCTCCTAGAATGTCCTTCAGAAAATTTTGGGGTGTTGGTTTGTTGTTCATGAATTTCCTCAGGTATTGTTTGTCATGGAAATATCTTATTTCTCCATCAATTTTGAAAGAGTTTTGCAGGGTACAGGCTACAAGAATTCAGGTTTGGAGGTTGTTTTCATTTAGGGTTTGAAATACTTTACTCCAAATGCTCCTTGACTTGAGCATTTGTGTTGAGAAGTCTGCTGTGATACTGTTGGGCTTTCCTTTATATGTGATTTTTTTCTTTTCTCTAACAGCTTTTAAGATTATGTTGTTCTGTTGAATTTCTGGAATCTTGACTATTATATACCTTGCTATAGATTTTTTTGCCCATAGATAATTTGAATTCTATATGCTTCACTTAACTGTACATCAAATTATTTTTCCCTGCAAGGGAAGCTTTCTGCCATGATATCTGTAAAGATTTTTTAAAAATATAATTTGTGCTATCTCCTCCTTTTTCCTTGATTCTAATCAATCTTGTGTTTTTCTTATTGCATCACCTAGCAGCTGCTAGATTAATTCATCATGGTCCTTTGGTATTTTAAAGAAATATTTGTTTTTATGGTTGCTAAATGTAAGCTTGTCTTCTGTGTCTGAGATTCTGACCTCACATTGGCTTATTCTGCTGTGTATATTTTCAATGGAATTTTTAGTCTCCTGGATATCTGCTTGCATCTCTTTTGTGGATTCTATATCTTTCTGATGTTGGGCATTCATGGTTTTCATCATTTTCCTAAGCTGCTCCATTTTTGTTAGCTGTTTCTGCTCTAGAATTACTAAGTATGTTTTTCAGTGTGGTCACCATGTCTGTAGTTATCTGAAAAATTATTTCTGATATCAGTTTTTCTAGAATTTCATTCATTTGCTTTGTTGTTACCACTTCAGGCAGGTGGCTTTCAGATTGTCCCACCTCATTGCCCCCTGGGTTTGCCTTTGGTGAACTGGATGTCTGAGGTTGCATCATGTTTGAGTGTTTTCTCATTTTTTATTTGTTTTAGTTTACTTCCTGGGTTGATGTTTGTAAATTACTTATGGTAAGTAGCTTTATTGCTAGTATTTAGAGCCCTTAGGAAATGAGTATTTTTCAGAAATGTCTCCCAGGTGCAGCTTTCTTTTGGGTTTTGAGTCTCAAAAGCAAGGCTCGAGGACAAAAGAGGATCGTGTAAACTTTTGGAACTGGTGCAGAAAATAGGAGGAAAAGAGAAAATGAAATAAAAGGAAGAACACAACAGAACAACAATCACAAAAAAGCTAGAAACCACATTCACACTCATATAAAAACAAGATCAAACAATGAAGAATAAAACCAACTAAACAACCAAACAAACAATGAAAACAAGAAAGAGAGAGAGAGAGAGAGAGAGAGAGAGAGAGAGAGAGAGAGAGAGAGAGATCCTCTTTAAAGTTTTTCTCTGCTGTCACTGGTAGACAGCATGTGGAGACAGAGTCCAGATTCATGTTGATTTTCCAAGGAAACCAGGAGTAGCTTTATGGTGGGGCAGTAGATAATCTAACTGAGCCCACACCTTTAATTACCCTGAAGTTCAGGCTGGTTCCTGGCCATGAGACTGGAATTAGACTCATTCAACTTGCAGGAGTCAGCATACCTTCTGTGGGGTTGAACTCAGCTGGGAGTTGCTTAATGGAGCCAAAAGTTGTTCTGAGTTTCAAACTGTATTGGCTCCTGACCAATTACTCTGCCTCACAGGATGCCTAAATCTGTCCCACTCATGAGCCAGTGCAGTTCACGTCATCCATTCCTCTGTTGTATTGCTGCATGAAGGCCTCTGGGGTTGCCAGCAGCCACTGTGTGTCTTGATTCAGGGAGAAAGTGTCACCTTCTACTTCATTGAATTTTCTTTATTTGCTCTCCCTGTGAGCTTCATTGTCTCACTTAAGATCCTTCCCGAGTCCAAGGCACCCAGTTTTCTTCTTCTCTTCCTTGCTTTGCTATATTCCAGTGTCTGGACAGCAAATCTCAGAGAGGCTCTTTCTCTGCTGCTTACCACTTTGCCATATACCTAGAAGCCATATTTTATTGTCTTTATAGAATCTGTACTTTAATAAACTGACATAGTAGACACGGAGAAGGAAGATAATATGAAATTTTCTGATGCAGATGGAAGATGAAAGCAAACCTCTGCTCCAATTTGTCCAGGTTTGTCTTCAGAACAGGAAGCCTGTGCACCTTTCACACTGTGAAGTGTGTAACAGTGAGCAAGCACACCCTCCAAAACCTGAACAACAAGAGCACTTAACAGTAGTCATACATTCACTGAGAACTTCCACTCTAGAGAAAATTTTAAGTGTCTAGTGTTGTGGTACAGGTTTTGCAATCTTTTCATATGTTATCTATAAGTTAAGTTATTGGATCTGGTCTCTCCTACAACCAAAAAGGAAATACAAAATCTGTTGTGTTCTTTGGATTATGGAAACGATATATTTCTCATTTAGTGTGTCACTCTTAACCACTTCTAGATATACAGGAGATGGCTCTAAAACAAGTATATGCTGTTGTGCAACCTTTATCATTTGGGCTATATTATTCAGCAGAGTCAATGTTTGTTGCAGTGGCTCTGGTATACAGTGATGTTTGGTGTCTCTGGAGGGATATAGATTAATTATAGAATAAACATATGAATTTGGGAGCAGAAAACTGTCTGCTCTACTTTTAGGAAACAGCTCTTTATTTGTTATGTGGCCTTAGTAGCAACTCTTTACTTAACGATAATTTATCAAGTT
>RJWT010048068.1:0-11198 GCA_004365215.1 Cuniculus paca | reverse complement strand
GCTCTTTCTCCTCTCTCTTCTTTCAAAGGATGTGGTGTCGTGTCTAGTGCTCAATTTCAATGCTCCATCAGATACTTGCTTTTCCCTTCTGAGTCAAGCAAGTCTCTGCAAAGTCCCAGGGCTGGACACGGTATTTCTTGCCAGCCCCCACGCCATCACTCTGCCTCCTACCCTGCTTCTGCTATGCCTGTTCCTGGCCGCCAGCCTTTGCCAGCCTTTGAAGTTTCCCACCTCCATCCAGTTGGCCCTTCCTTTAGGATCCATCTCTTCAGACCTGCCCTTTGCATGTGGCTCTTTCTAACCAATCCTAATTACTTTGATTTTTCGTGCCCCTTATCAAAACCTTTGCCTGTAGCATTCAGGTATATGCTTGCCTATACTCTCCTTATATTGTTTAAAGGCCATGTTTACTTTTTGTTTCAAACAAAGAAAGGCAGGGACTAAGTATTGCATTTCTTTTCTGTTCCTTGGCCTGCACATGGCTGGTTGTGAGGCTGGATTCAGGGTGATGGTGGCTTTTCTGGCTGGGACAGCTGGGGCCTGATGGTCAGGCAGGGCAGATTCACCTGCCTTGGTCTACCAGGAAGGACAGTTTCAATGAATAAATGAATGAGTATGAATGCTTTTGATATTCTCTGTTGAGTAATAACATTGTTTTTTAATTCCTCAAAAAAGAAAACAAGAATAATGTAGATGTGGTTTATAGGGTATCATCTAGAGCTTAGACTTTTATGGACAAGGGATTGGGGAAACCTCATTTGTCTTCTGGGTGGGTCATGAAAGAACTCAATATTGACTAGAAAACAACCCCCTATTACAGATATAGAAAGCTGAACTTTCCAACTGGATTTCTCCTATGGACTTTCCAAGGTTTCTACATATTGATGATCATATTAACTTGAAAACAATGGATCATTAAAGTTAGTTGGGAAATGCTTTACTTCTTTTTAAAATAAAAATTATTCAGGTAAAGCTTAAGTGCAAGAAAATGCATCTATTTTAAGCATATGACAAGATTTGGCAAATTTATGCATTCATATAATGACTATAACTATCAATAGATACTGTGTCCCATATGTCAGGCTACATTTGATTAATTAAATTCAAATCAACTAAGATGAGAAGCAATTCCTACTCACATTTCAAATGTTTGATAATTGATGTGATGATCTTCTACCGTATTGCACAGGGCAAAGTATAAGACATTTCCATTACTGCAAAGATTCTGCAATTTTGGACAGCACTGGTATTCAACTCACGAAGAAGTTCTTTGTGCTCCTTCTCAGGATATCCTCAATCCCTATACCCTAGTCTCTGAAAATCATGAATCTGAATTGTTACTATGAACTAGATTTGTGTCTTCTAGAGGCTTATAACATGTACTCTTTATTTGCCTTCTTTTGCTCAGCATGGTCGAGCATATGACTTACATTTGCTGTTACCTGTGTAATAAGCACTCTCCTCTCTACTTCTGAATAGTATTCGATTGCATGGCTACACCACAATTCCTGGATCTACTCACTTCTTGATAACATTTGGACTCTTTCTATTTTACTATGATTATGAATAAACCGTAATAACTTAAAATTTTTGTTTTGTTTTGTTTTCTTTTGCTTTTTTTGAGACATGGTTTCACTGTGTAGTACAGGCTAACCTTGAATTCACTATGTAGCCCAGGTTGGTCTTCAGCTCATGGTGATTCTCCTACCTCAGCCTCCTGAGTACTACATTTACAGGTGTGTGCCATCATGCCCAGCAGCAGTTAGGTTTTTATGTAGATGTATGTTTCCATTTTTCTTGAGTCAATATCTATACTTGGAATTGCTAGGTTGTATAGAAAGTGTGTGAACTGTTAAGCTATTTCTGAAATTGTATCATTTTATCTTGTGCCATTTTATATTCCCAGTAGCAATGGAGGAGTCTCCCATTCTTGCCAATTATTGCTGATTTGTAAAATTTTCTTCTAGTCACTACTTGGGGGGTGAGTGTCGAAGTCTCCACCTGTCATTGCAGATTCTCCATTTTTCCTTTCAGTTATATTGGTTCTTGATTCTTGTAATTTTAGATTTCATGCCTGGGTACACGTCCATTTAGGAATGTTTTGTTTTTATGAATCGATACTACAATGTGCAGTGCACCTCTTTGCCCCTATTCTGAATTCTATGTGGTTAATAATTTGACTATAACTTTTGGGGTGGGGTTTGAGAGAGGGTTTCACTATGTAGTTCGGGTTGGATTTAAACTCACCATGTAGCCCAGGCTGGCCTTGAACTTCTGGCAATGCTCCTGCCTCAAGCTACCAAGTGCTGGGATTACAGGCATGTGCCACCTGCTCACTTCGGCTTTATTTTTAATTATTAGAATGTGCATTATATATCTATTTCTAGCCCTCTGCTGTAAACTTATATGGATTTTAATTTAATTGGGTATCTGCTAAAATAGCAGATGCTTTAGTCTTGCCTTTTTTTTTCTCTCTTTTTTATTTTTTTGTGGCACCAGGGATCAAACTCATGACCTCGTGCTGGGCAGGCAGGCAGTTAGGCCACTGAGCTAAATCCCTGGCCCTAGTCTTGTCTTTTAAAATTCAGTCTGAGAATCTCTTTGAATGGCACTATCATTTATTTTAAAAAGTGATAAGGAGGACGAATAAACTATACATATTTAAAACATACAATTTGCATTTGAACATGCACACACCTGTAAATCCATCACCATCTGTATTTTATATTTCCATTTGTATAAATCTTTGGCTGTTTTTAGCTTTCGCTACTATAAATAGAACTGTAATGAATATCCTTATATAAATCTTGTCTGAATGTATGCTTTTATTTCTCTTGGGTAAATTCCTAGAAGAGGCACTTCTAGGTCATGTGATAGGCATAGATTTAATTTTTAAAGAAATTTCCAACCTGCTTTTCAAAGCATTTGTGTAATTTTATACTCTCACCAGCAGTGTGTGAGAGCTACATTTACCATCCTCCCTTTTTTTTTTTTTTTTTTGCCAGTGTTTGGTATGACTTGCCTTTAGTGGCTCTGCTTGGTGTGGTTTTTATTTCATTTGCTTCCTTTCATTCATATGTCTTCTTTTGTGACATTTCTGCTCAAAATTTTTGCCTCGTTAAAGAAATGTAGTTCTTCATTTTATTCTGATAGAATTCCCTGGCTATTATATATAGTATAAATTTTTGCATTGGCCTGTAGCTTTAATTTTTTTCCCTAATATTCTCCTTAGATGAGTAAATTTTAAAATTTTGATGAAGTTCAATTTATTAATTTATTTATTATTCATGTTTTCTTTGTGCTCTATTTGTAGAACGTTTGTCTGCTTAAAATCATAGAGACTTCTATAAGCTGGGTGTGGTGGCATATGCCTATAATCCCAGCACTTGGGAGACTGAGGCAGGAGAACCACAAGTTTGAGGCCAGCCTGGGCTACAAAGTGAGTTCAAGGCCAGCCTTAATTACATAGCAAGACCCTTATTCAAAAAAAAGAACAAAAAAGAAAAAAAATGGCTTCTATATTTTCTTTGAGAAGTTTTAGAGTTCTAAGTTCTATATTTAGATCTATGATCCATTTGAGTTGATTTTTGTGTATTGGGTGTAAGGTAAGCATTTTTTTTTTTTTGTAGAGAAATCTAATTGCTTTAGCACCATTTTTTTTTTTACAGTCCATTTTTCCATTGAAGGGCCTTGAGATTTTTGTCAAAAATCATTTGATGCTTATATGTGCAGGCAAAATTACACAAGCTATATTCAGATACTTTATTATAAATCTCAGTGGAATTCTTGGAAGAGTGAGCCAAGTATTAAAAGTAATAATTTATATGATTATGAATTTTTCTTCTTCAAACAGATTTTGCTTTGAATTATTTCTCTATCTCTAGTTCAGAATGAACAGAGCAGTTTCCTTTAATTCTTTAATTATGTGACTGGTAAAAGCCATGTAACAAGACCAGAAATCATACTACCCATTATTAAATATGTAAAATTTCTGATGAAGAGAAGCCTTGTTCCAGATATTTAAATTTGGTAATGTCCATAGGTTACAGAATTTTCTCCAAATGCAGAGTCACACTGAAGTCACACACACACAGACAGACAGACACACACACACACGCCCTCAATGGAAATAAATCCAGATCTATAGAGTTGATAAAATGATCATAATTTAAAACATTCTATATTAGGAGTGCCAAAATAAACCAATATCTAATTCTATGACAAAGACAGAAATATGGGAAAGAAAACCCAGTGGCTATAAAAACACATCTAAAATTTTAATGATTTAAAAATAGCCTCTACGTACAAGATGGCAAATAAAGTAATACAGATTGAACATTCTGCCTTTGAAGATGCAACATATCACCACATAGCTTAGAATAAGTCTGTTATCTCCTAAGAAATATACATCATACAATGGAATCTACAAGGGCAGACTTTTAATGTCTTCAAGTGTTATTGGTGTTCAGCAACTCCCCTCATCCCCACACATTTATTTGTTGCATAACACAACACTCTTCAATATTCTTTTGGTAGTGTAAAACTTTGAGGATGGTAAAAGCGATTGTTTTGAAAAGCACCTTCTGTAATTTCCACTTATTTCTTTAAATCACCCCAGGGACATGCATTTCTCTTACATCCTTTCCTGGTCCAATGATTTGGTGGTTCAAAATTAGCAAGCTAATTTGGCCAAGGAATATACTGGAAATATTGCAAATGAAAACATGTTTCCAAAAGGGCTAGAGTACTGTGGTCTAAAAGATTATAGAGATCAGAGCTTCTTGGAAAGGCCCAGTGGGAAATATTTCATCTACCCATGATGAATCTGATGGCTGTGCTGGGTTCACACTGGCAGCTGCGAGAAGACAGAGTATGGGGCAGATGATGGGACTAGCTGTGAGATAGTGGGAATCTTAATCGCAAGGACACCGGTCACACAGAGTTGTGAAGATCAGAAGAACTCTCTGAAACTGCTCTGAGAATCAGGTCTGTATTTGTGAGTTTCAAGAAGGGTGCAAGACCAAGCAAAAAGACCAGCATATGGCCAGGGGGGCTGAAGGTCAATGACCAAGGACCTGGCCGGTTTCCCTGGTAATGGGATAGAAATATGTAACTGAATGTGAAGAGTCAGACAGGCATCTACTTACAACTGGCAGGTAGAACCATTCCTTGTTTCTGTGGAAAGGACATTCTGATTCATCTTCATGAATTCCTGCTACAAATAATTTTTTTTTTTTACAACTCTGAAAATATTCTTTGGTAAACCTGATGGCTGAATCATTCACAAATGCAGAACATTGGATAGACCTAGGGAAACAAGTATTATCCTTTACTGTAGCTACTTCTCAGCATTGAAATAGCCAATCCCAACTGTAGACATGGTCTCTTGATACATGTTTTTCCTGTCATCAGCACCTAAACTAGCTGGGCCTGGGCTAACATATATTTACTGACACTCGCTGTCCAAGAGAGCTTTTCAACCAGAAGTGGGTGGTTTGCCATAATGTGTTCTAGACAGTCAATTTTGAAAGAGGTTTAAAACAAGAATAAGGCATACAATGCTTCATTGTGTGGGAGGTGAACGCTTGTAAATATTCTGTATTTCCCAGATTTGTGTGTGCTGGGCTGAGTCTTGACTACTACAGGTAGAGTAATATTAACAACCAGCTGAAATGTATTCTAAACAATAACAATTTTTTAAAAACTCCAGAATGCAGCATTAGGAGGTGCTTACTAAGGTGCTTCTTAATTCACGTTTCTTAAATGGAATGTATCAGACAAACGTCTACAAAAAAAAAAAACCATGAATACACAGTCATCCACAAGCACATGGACACATTTCTGTACAGCTTATGTCTTAGATACTTATACATAGGAACCACACAGGGAAAAAGAAAAAGATTTCCCTCTCCAGCTTCCCTGAATTTCTGAAAGTTGTCTAACTCATAAAACGTTAAAATATTTCATTTTCATATAAAATATCTACAAAAATAGATAACATTTACAAAAACCAGGTCGTTTTTCCAGTTTTCCTTAAGTGACCATTCATGCAGTCCCTCCTTCCTTCTCTTCTCCTCAGAATGTTGCCATCTCTAACAAAGAGCGCTTGAAGAGCTGAGCGTTCCTGGACAGGTCTGTCACCTGGTGGACCATCTCCTGCAGGGCGGTGGTGCTGGGGTAATGGAGGGCAGCCATCTTGGTCGCCATCACTATAGTCTTGAGCTGTTCACAGAGCTGGTTGCTGGAGTTCATGACTTTGTTGCGAATGTCCTGTGCAGCCACCTGCCTTGTGAGTGTGTCTCCAATGAACACCAGTTTGTGTGCACTGAGGATGACGAACTTGCTGTGGGCCACAAAGATCCGAGGAGGCTGGGCTGAGCTGACACAGCTAAAGAGGGCGTCGATGGCGTTGAGGAGGGAGATGAAGTGGGTCTCACACTGGTCATAGTAGAAGCAGAGTAGCTGTCTGTCCTGGGCACCCACACTGCTATTTGTGGTCGGGAGGTTCTGAGAGGGCTTCCACTTGGAGATGTCATTCTCCACGGGCTTTGTAATTTCTTGTTCTAACAGCTGGAACTGATTCAGCTGAAAGGAAGACAAAAGTGGATTGAATGAAGAGTGTGCTGTAATGGAGATGAACCTGGGCATAGAATTAAAAGACACTGGATTGAATTCCTAATTTGTGTCAGATGCTTATTAGCTGTCAGGCCTTGGTCAAGCCACCTTGCTTCCTAAACAGTACAATGCAGATGCCAGGGAAGATGAACCCTCAGGAATCCTCCAATGCAGACCTTCTCTAATTAGACCTCTGATCTCTTCTGGCTTCGGGCTGGGAGCGGCATAGTGTTTAGACCCCTGCCTTGTCGCCTAAACCTTTCCGAAAGGTAAATGAGTTCATATTTACAAAGTGCTCAGAACGGTGTCTTGCATAGGGTTGGCTGTGTGTAAATGTTTATTAAATGTTGAATGGTGCCAATGGAAGACAAATGTTGTGATCTTTTAGTCAAATAAATCACCAACAATTTGCTCCTTCTTGGGGAAAGACATGATTCTCCAAGATGCTTAGATGAAATGACAATTCATGATGTCTTCCTATTTCTCCTGCTCTATCTGACAAGATGGGTAGATATGTTACAACCCAGAACTATGGAAGGCTAATGCATATAGATATACTTGTTTTTAGGAAAAGGATGACAGCTGAGGAAATCTAAATGCTAGTTGTGCATCAGAATGGTTAGCCTCTCTCCCCAGCTGTTAAAAGAAAGGATCCATACAGGCATGTGTGTTAGCTCTCTTGCTTCTCTCTTCACTGTCCCCAACTGGAATATTATTTAAGCTGCAATTATAATAATTTGTAGCTATTCTACCAAGACTCAGGAGAGAACTCTCTTTTGTAGGCAAGGATTATACGTGATTGGATTTTAGGGCTCCGTTAATCCTCTCAGCCTGATGTAGGGTTGAGTTGGAGCAGGAATCACCTCCCCCAGCTTCTCCTGAGAGAAATGCACAGCCAGGGTGACTTTTCTATAAAATCTGCTTGCTTCTTGGGAACGATTGTGGTTGCAGCAAGTTCCCTAAAACCTTACTGTCCTACCTGGCCAAATGCCCATGCAAACACCAACAGATCCAGGGTGATATTCTAACGTATTTCATCATAATGATTTATATTTCTTTTTGTTTTTTTCCTTTTCTTTTTTGGACTGGGAATCCAACTTAGGACCTTACACTTGCCAGGCAGGCACTTATGCCACTGAGCTATTGAATTATATTTCATATAGCTTATGCTTTTGTGAAAATGTGCATCAGTGTAACCTCTCATTAGATGGGGGGCATATGTCCCGTTTTCTAGAGGAGTAACTGAAGTTCAGGGAGGTTTCACGACTTGCCTAAGGTGATATAATTGGTTGGTCAGAAAGCAAGGACTAAAGCTCAGGTTTCCAGAGACAGCAGGCCGTTTCATGGTGTTATACGCCATTCCATTTCATTTCATCTTAGGAGGCTTATAAATCTTCAGTCCTTTTTTTTCTGTAGTTTTATGCCCTTGCCCTAGCAATACTCTTTATTATCTGCCTCACTTATACTCAACCTTTTGAATGGCTGTATCCTGCCCAAAGTCCTTGGTGAATGTTATATTTTGAAGACACAATTTCCTATCCTCCTGCCCTTAAACTGAACCATACACAGGCAAGACACAGGCTTTTGTTGCTCTGTGTGTGTATATAAGAGAGCAGAATTATGAGGAAACTGAGGAACCACTGCTCAGCTGAGGACTCTGTGGTGAAATGCCATCAGAGGAAGAGCCTGCGTGGTGCTCCACAGATTCTGGAAAGTTAAAGGAAAGCCAGATGAATATGGTGGTGAGGAAATGTCAGAAAATAGGGGAGAATGAAGCAGATACAGAGAGCGAGAGTAAGAGAAGAGGGCGGTGGCGGGGGGTGGGGTGGGGAGCAAAGGAAGCATAAGAAGGAGAGAGAATATGCAGTTCTAGTTTTCTCCAAACTAGGCTATAGCTTCCTTTTCTTGTTCTTGAATTCCTTTACTATGGCCTCAATATAAAACTCATTTGCTTGGGTGAGCTTGAGTGGGTCTTGTGTCCTGAGATGAAAAGTCTTCACCCAAGTAGTCCTAATATGCATTAACAGGCATAACCTGAAAAAAAGTCATTTGGATGTAGTCCAGGTACATCCAGCTGGATTAGCAAGGCCATACATAAACCTTCTCTTTGTTCTTACACCCTATTATATGCCTTGGAGCTTATTTATGCCAGTGTGCTGGCAGCATCCGAATCACAATCTTTTGAAGTTATACTTTCCCTCCAAAGTTGGAAGCCTTTCCACCACCAAAGAGTTTTTGTTCCAGTTGAGCTTACCTGATGATGCTCCAGCTGCATCTTGCTCTGTTTGATGATATTCTCTTTTTCCAACAGCTCCTTCTGTTGCCTCTCAAACTCTTCTTTACCCTATTATTTTTCAACATAAAGAACATATTGCATCATCCCCATGAGTCACCTACGCTAACAATTTCATTGACAACTGCACACATACTCTCTCATTGTCCCCCATGCCCAATTAGACTGTGTGAGTCCCACAAGGAGGACAGGTTTCTCAGCCAGCTGTCCAGTGTCACTGTGGAAGGCGAGGCTGAAAACTAAAGCTCCTTTCCACATGGGTTCTGCACCCTCTGCTCCACCTTACTGTTTTCAGAGAGCTTCCAGTGGTCCCTTAAGAAGTACAATTTCTGATGGTTCTTTTGGCATAAATTCTATGGCAACTCACAAACTTCCAAATATTTTTCTAACCGTGGTCCCCATTGCATTTCTAGCTTCTTCGAATCGCCCGTCTCTCTACTCCAAGTTAGTGCTTCCTGGAGTTGGGCTGTCACAGTTGGACAGCCAGTGAGGTGAATTTACCCTTCCTCAGCACCAGGGGTGGCTCAGCTGACCCTGCTCCTCTCGCTCACACTCAGGGCACACTGGTAGTTTAACAGTTTTCAGTGTAATTTGTGCATGGCTTTCAATCAAAAGAGAAGAATGGCAGAATAAGATAGAACATACTCCATATTCTAAATAATGAATCTTGCGAGAGTGCTTTAAATTCTCAAAGTGGAAGAGCAAGCTGTCAGAGTCCTGGGTCATCTTGGAACTTGGTGGAAATTGCACATGTAGAAGGCAGGCTGTGATTACACAGTGGCCCAGATGCAAGTTAAGCTCTAAGCCAAATGAAAAATGTCAGGTTGTCTTCTAAGTAAGCCTGAGATGGGGCGAGGTGTCTCTGTGAGTAATTACACACACGCGCGCACACACACACACACACACAATAGACCTACAGAAGACCTCACAAATTCTCCACATATAGAAGTTTTCAATTATTTTTCATAACAATAGAACTTTCTTTCAAATAAACTATGACACAGAACAGTATCATCAAAACCAAACAGAAGTGGAGTTGGTGTGGCCATCAGAGGACCTGCTATCCTACTTGGTGAGCCTCTTGCTTGCTGCAAGTTTAGCAGTGGGATCTACTCCAACCCAGTAGCTCATTCATCTTTCAAATGAAAATTAAGGCCCAGGGAAGTTAATACATTGGCCACACAATTGCTGTGAGAGCACAGCCTCAAGCCAAGGCCACAAAGCTTTCAGTTTACTGTTCCTTCTAGTGTTCAGCATCACTTCCAGCTTCCCAGCCTCTGGGACTGACATTAATGATGCTTTCTCCAGCCTAACCGCCTAGTGTGCTCCTCGTGTGTGAGTGTAGGAACTCTGTGAGTCTGGTTCTTTACCTGGAGGTGGACATAATCGTAATCATCCATCCAGCTCCTCTCGGAGCCATCGCTGCTGCTGCAGTCAGCTGGCTGGTCCTTGCCCATGGTGGGGGGCATTGGCTTGTTGTGGGCCTGGGCTTTGCAGTCACCAGGGCGATGCAGCTGCATCTGGGGGCCGGCGTGTGGGTACTCAGTTGAGTTCATGATGCTCTCGGGCCCATTCTTTAGATGCAAACTGCTGGGGCCTGGTCTGAAGAGGGTTTCTGCATTGGTGTTGATGGTGGTGGTCAGCTGCTTGGCGTCATCAGGCACCGTCTTGGCCACCATCACAAACCGGTCCAGATCGTCACATTTGTTTTGGGGTTTGTTGATGGCCAGGATATTCAGGGACCAGCTGCATTCGTTTAAGTCATGGCTGGTTTGGCTTAGGATCTGGTGGGAATCTTCCACTCTTTGCAGTTCTCTCTTCATTTTGTTGTGCAGCACGAGTTCCGGGAGGCAGGAGGCATTCGCTACAGCCCCCTTGGCAAAGTGGAGGTACTCCCGCAGAAACAACTCCACCTTGTCCACGGCCGTGCGGATCTCGTTGATGTGCCTTTCCATGTACCCATAGCACCGCCAGTCCATGGTCACCAGTGCCATCAGGCTGCAGACGCCTGTGTCCAGGGCCTGTTGGAGCCGATGGAGCCGCTCAATGGCAGAGTCTGGATCGAGGAAAAGCCTTTTGTCCTGGGGCGGGGAGGCTGACAGTGAGGACTCCTTTGAGGAGGTGGATGAAGTGGACATGTTACTCCTGGTGCTCCCTGTGCTGGAGAAAGACAATCGGTTGATGCCATCTACCACATCCCGAGAGCCTTTAGTATCTGGGGGGTTGTGCAGAGGGACATCGTAAACACCATCTCTTTCTTCAGGATTTGCTTTCTCACTGGCTTCTGCTG
>RJWT010048067.1:0-11205 GCA_004365215.1 Cuniculus paca | reverse complement strand
GAGCAAGTGAGCGAGCGAGCAAGAGAATGAGAATCACTCATAGTTGACTCTAGTACAGGAGGGGTCTAATCTGAAGCTTGTATCACTAGCCAGCCAGTCAGTTTTTCCTACCTGTTTCATAGATGTTCTCATTTCACTTATGCTCTACAAGTGTTGGCTAATCTTAAATTCAAACAAAACAAAACTTATTATTAATAATAATGTTTATGCAGCAATTCATTGCAACGCAGTAAAACCTGCTTGTATTTCTGAAAGAATATTTTAAAGGAAAAGTAGTTGCAGTCTCTAGAAGTTAAGAGATTTATATAAAGTCACCAGGCTACTGCTGATGGAATAAGAATTCAAAATCAAACCTTCCAATCCCATCTGGACTCTTTACAATACTCATCTTTAGACTATGGAGATACCTTAAATCCTAAATGACTACTGGTTAAATTTATTCTTCCTAAGAAACTTTCTTTGTGTTATCACTATCATCATGGATCAAGAAATAGGTGGGTGCAATTACTGCTACTTGCACGTAGCTCAGAGGAAGGAATCAGCAATAACAACAGAAGAAAGCAACTGGAATTCAGACCCAGGCAGTTTGGGCCCTCAGTGACCAATCTGCTTGTCACATGTTATCTCATTAATCTGAACCTCAGGTCTTCTTGTGCAAAGTGGGGACAAACCTACATCCCTTCCTGGGTGTTTAAAGATCAAGTGAAATAATGAAAGCGAAGCATTTAAAATAGCAGGTGGCACCCAGTAGGACTCCTAAGAACCTAACCTGTACCAGCTGCCTGGAGCCTGGACTCTCCCCTTCTGCCACGCCCTTGACCCGTATTTCCACTCACATTGTGTGTCACTTGGTGCCATAGACAAGTACTAAAAAGTGACAGAAGGAGATATAATCAGAAGCGGGTATTCTGAAAGAGCTGATAGTACATGGCCAGTTTGATTTTCCTTATCACCAGCAATATTAACTAAAATTGGAAGACAATCACATTTGGTGAGTTAGTTTATGTGTAAAGTGAAAGAGATTTTTAAATACTGTAGATCTGAATAACATTCTGGCAATGAAACCTGACAAAAGTCCTAAAATATCTAATGAATGGACTACTGTCACACTATTTCTATCTGAAAGTTTATTATGTTAAAAGTTACTGCACTAATAGAATAGGTCCATACAAGTTGAAAATGAAAAATAATCCCAGTCAAATTTTTACTTAAAAAAGTGATCCCGATAGTTTAAAAAGCAGTTCTGTATAAGTTTTTGGAAATTTTGTTCAAATGGATAAATATCTATCTGTCTATCAAGTCCATCCACTGCTCATCCATCCATCCATCCCCCATCCAGTTTCTAACTATGGTATTCACTGTTTAAGGCTATAGACTCAGTATCCCACAGTAAACTCAGGAGAGAGTGGTATGGGAAAGGTATACTACTTCAGTTAAGCATGATTATAACAAATATGGATTAAAAGAATGAAAAATAAATGAAGCTAACACTGCCTTTTTTCTTTTTTATGTCACTTTAAGGTTTATTTACCTGGTAACTGGGCCATGTAAGATTGTTTACAAAATTGAATGCATTTTTTAGGTGAAAAGAAATTAATTTTCTTCTGATTCCTAAAGACATCTGTGATGCACCTAAGGTTAGTATTTCAGTGAATGTTTTGAATCAACCAAAAGCATTAGGAGAATGGATTATAAGTCAAAAGGTAACCATTGAAAGTGTCAGAGATAGATCTATAGATATATTTATTTATTTAAAATAGCAAAGGTAAGGTACCTAACTAAATAGTTAGAATAATCATCTGAGTATTATAAACTTACTGGAATCTATAAAGAGAAATGATACTACTTTGGAGGCAAATAAAAAAAAGGTCAGTTATCATCAATTTCACATAGTTTAACCTAAAAGAAGGTCACAAATGTAAAATAAGTTTCTACTGACAATTACTGTTATTTCAAAGAGGATGAAAACTAAGGTTTTCTAATAACTATGTAATTTCATAAATTAAACTATTCTTTGTTTAAAAAAAGCTAGTATAGTCTCTTCTTGATAGGACCCTAACCAAAACTATCAAATTCATGAATGATCTTATGCTGCTACTTTAATTGAGACTACATTTATGCACATCATATTCTCTTAGGATAAAGTAAAAAATTAGAAATTAAAAGATAGGCATAAAAAAGTCAAGTTTATTTGTGTGGAAAGTTAATACAATAAGAATATAAGTGTATTCCTTTAAGTACCATTGTCACAGAAGACGACCTATAAAAAATCTGGTCTTTTGAGAATTTACTTGACAAAACTGCTTTCAAATATTAGGGAAAATCTGCATGCTAATACACAATTAATATATTAATTATACATGATATTTGTAGGTAGCCTTTCAAAGTTCCTCTCCAAGAAAAAGTTGATCTAATTGAGTATTTGTAGTTATTCTCTGTTTCGGAAGAAATAAAACTACTTTAATAAGCTAAAAATATACAAATGAGCCATTTTGTTAAATTTGGTACAATGTTACTTTTTGGAAGTAAAATAGGTAATATGTGTGACACAAGGAAATGAAGAAATGCATGATAAAATATCAAGTGATTTGCCAATGTGTTGCAAGTTTCTGGATATTCTGAGAGAACAGAATTCAAAGTGACAAAACAATGAACCTGGTTAAATACCAGTAGTAAAACTTGACTGCACGTATAGGAACAGTTTCTCAGAGAAAGCAAAGTGGTTGTCAAATAGGCGTGCGTGAGCGCGCGCGCACACACACACACACACACACACACACACACACACACACAGAGGTGGAGACAAGAAATAACACCAAGGAATTTAGTTTCAGCCATTACACTTTTAAAGCTGGTATGAACCCAAAATACAGAGTCTGGCTTCAAGCAAAAATCAAATGAATCATCACTGTTAACTAAAAATTAAGCAAATACTAGGTTAAGTAACTTTTTTATCCTGTAACACCATGCTTGCATTCCACAGCAAATATTTTGGAATAAGCACAAAGCCTTACATAAGACTAAAGATATTGCTTTAAAAATTAAAAGTAAGCACACTGGATAATACTGTTGTAATATTTAAAAAGAACCATATTAAATTCACAGAATTTTTACATGTTATTAAAATCATTTTATGACACTGCTGGTTAGAGTGAAGGTATTTACTATCTATGGTGCTGTTACAATACAATTCTTATATGAGTTTTTCTGTTTCCATGGCAACATGAATTATAAGGTTCAATGAAGCTGGATTCAGTAATGTGTATTTTTTGTTATTCAAGGTGAAAAGGAAATGAAACATTTCTAACATTCATAAATTGCAGCAAATGTCTGAATTCCATTTAGAGATAAGATGATAATTACTAAAGTAATTAGAATTCTTCCTGGATGGAATTATTTTGCAAACAGTGGAAATTTAGATTTGGGAATGAAAGCAGGGGCCAGAGTTCATTCAGCATCAGTAATTAATTACAACCAAAACCAATACGCTATCCTGATACCTTGGAACAGACTCTACCTTCTTCTGTCTACTTCTGACTACCTGATGAAAGGAAACTGGTCCCCCGCCCCCATCCCTGAAGTCAGAAAGATAAAGTGGGTAAAATCATTTTATTCAAGAGAAAATCCAATTACAGAAATAATCAACTTTTCCCTCTTGCTTTATTTTTTCATATTTGAAAGGGCATTCACATTAGCAGAACCAATTAAATGAGTATCAGGACAGGGCAAAAACTACAAAGTTGGGCAAGTTTCTTAAATCTTTTAAAATTAAACTTTGAAAAAAAACCACTTATTGAAATTTCAGAGACTGAAACCCAGATCACAGCCGTCTTCAACTGGAAAGTATAATTGGAAGGTGACTAAACATCAGATCTCAGGAAGAATAATTTATAAAATCATACAAGCATAATATTGTTACCTCTAATATTCATTTCATTACTAATAAGAAATCAGGCAAATTATTACCGATAATAGATGTGTGGTCATCAAGTAAGGGCACTCAGAGACACTACACTTCACATCTTAAGCCACCCTGAAGTGTAATTTGTATAATATCATCACAAATACTGAATACAGACATACAAAAAGGAGTGTGCGTATATGCCTATGTGTGTATAGACACATACACATAAAAAGAGAGAGGTTAGGAGTCACAATTATATGATGGATAAGATAAAATCCACTAAATCAAATCATATAGTTACTTTCATTACCTTATTTCTTACTAACTGAACACTATTCTGCTGTTATTGTGGTTGATTTTAAATACAGTTTACCCTGATCATATCAGGGGTTGGCAAACTATGGCCCATATGCCAAATCTAGCTGGGCCTGTTTTGTAAATAAAGTTTTATTGGAGCACAGCCACACCCACTCCGCTACATATTGTTTATGGCAGCTTCTTACACAAGAGCAGAGTGGAGAACTTGTGACAGTTGCAACAGAGACCACATGGTCCACAGAGCCAGTTACCATCTGCTGAGATTTGAACCAATCCAGGACTCTGACTTTTAGCAAGTTCTCCCAGGGACACTCCAGGGTGACTGAGGGACAGTGGCACGTGGTACTCTAGTAGCCTTCTGAGCAAGCTCACCTACTAGCACCTGTCCCAAATGCTCAACTCTGTGGTCTACTTCTCTGATGACATTTTTCTTGATTTTCTTCTACTGTCTTAATTCATTCACAGTCCACCTTTTTGTTCTATCATGACCTGCTTGGCTCCCCTCCCGTCTGTGTCCTTGTCCTACACCAGTGATGGCAAACCTTTTAGAGTTTCAATGGTAACAAACTGCTGGCTTGCCACAGGTTCAGCACCACTATCTTATGCTGCCTGATGATCTGAGAACATCTAGGGCCAACCCTGTTCACATTCTCCCACTGTGTGGCAATCTCACAGGGAGGCGGGCTACAAGTGCCTGCCTGCTGACGTCAGTTACTTGCTAAGGGGAACCAGGGAAAGATGTGGAAACACATGAGTGCATTCAGTAAAGTAAAAGGGCTCATTCACCTCTTAATGAATCCTCGTGCTAACTGATATCAATCTCAGTATGTTTTTGTAAAGCCCTAGAATTTAAGTCTAGTGGGACGGGTAGCGGTGGCATCTCAGGGCTTTCTAAATGACTAGCTTCCCTTGGGGACACTTTAGAGACAGATGCCAGCAAGAAACTGGACTCTGAGAATGATTTGCGTTGCTTACAATGATATAATTTCTCATGAATTTTTAAACATGCAATTAATTAGTTAACTAAGTTGTTTCACTTTAAACTTACATGTCTAGAACTAACAGAATGTTGAAGCTGGGTCGATGGTTACACTAAATAACCTGAGTTTATGCACAAATTGCAGTGAAAATTTAGGGGCAAAGCCAGCCTGGTCCTGGAAGTTAGGGTAGGATCTGTGTGGAGCAGATGAAGAGCAGGTTTCATTCTGTCCCAGGTGGCCAGTGCTCACTTCTCTGTTGAAGGGGACGCGCCCCAGCATTCTGAAGTGGTCAATGAGCTGGACATGTTCAACTTCCCCACTGTGGCCACCAGAGAGGGGGCAGGGGCAGCAGGTGTCCAGGAGCCCCTCCCAATGGAAACTCAAACGCATGGTGCCTGCTCATTAGACACTGCGGCTTTTGTTGGAGGCCTGTCACTTTCTGTGGCACTGACTCTGGGATCCTCAACTGCTCTAAGTCTCTAGCTTGAAAACAGACTGAGTCCATTCTGGTTCATACCACGCCTGGCTGGTTTGTCAACTGTGGTCATTTCCCGTCACCCTGCCATGCAGCACTGCTCTGACACTCTTCACTGACTCCGCTGACTCACAGGACACCCCTCACTCTTCCCAACTCTGAGTTCACCCAGGCAGCCTACTGCCCGCGACCTCCTGACACACCCACTAAGCAGTGCTGAGCATCATTTCTCTTCCTCCCTTGCTCCCCCTTTTCTTCATGCACTGGGGACTGAACTCAGGGCGTCCTGCATGCTCGGCAAGTGCTCTACCACTGAGCTACATCCCCGGCTCTTTTTATCTTCACATAGGGTTTTACTAAGTTGTGTAGCTGGCCCCAAATTTGTGATCCTCCTACCTCAGTTTCCCAAGTAGCTGGTATTACAGGTGTGTACCACCACGTTAGGTCTGAATGTCACTTTCGTCCTGGTGAAAGGTGATCCTAAACCAAGAAACACTTCAAACCTCAATGACAAAGCTACTACTTTAGAGAACATCAGGGTACTACTGCAATCCCAAAGTCATCATTTGGGGAAGAAAACAGAAGTAGTCCTGTGTAAACTAGCTCATTGCTGGCTTGGTACTGTGGTAATTTCTCACCCCAGTCTCTGTGAACGTGGCCTGGTAAGTAATACTGCTAACATGTATTGAGCACTTGTTGTGCAAGGGACTCCTGTAAGTGCTTTTTATATATGACTCATTTACTCCACAGAACAGTCAGTGACATACACAGTATTTCTTCAGTTTAGATAGTGGCAAAAGAAGTACAGAGAGGTTAAGTAATCTGCCCGAGATCATGCAGCAGTAAGTGGCAGAGCCTGGATCTGAATCCTCACAGTCTATTTTCCAAGGATATGAACTTAAATGATAAAGTGGCTGATGAAGGACATTGCACCAGATACAACTGTTCAAAGACCAAACCAAACCAAACCACAAAAAAACTTTCCCAGAAACAATGGCTTGTCTGAGACTCTAGTAGCTTGAGTACCATCAGATATTGCCACCATGAAGCAATTACACTCAACATTATCTTTTCATTTGCTCCTCCATTATTAAGCTATTTCTCAGATGTTAAGGAACAGAGGCACTGAGGATAAGGCCACCCACCCATGGTCACAGAGCTTGTTTATAATGAAGAAGGTGTAGGATTAGGATTTTCAGCACCCAGTACTTTACCTACCCATTTATCATTTTATGGCAAGGAAAAGAAATATAGGGTAAAAAATCCTCACTAGATAAGGTATCTGTGCCAACAGCCAACAAAAAGATATTCATGAAATCTCAGATTTCCTCACACTCATTTTCAGGGGTGTCAAAATGAGGGAAGGAGAGACCAGACCCTGTGAGACTGGAACCATTAATAGATACAACTTGCCCATGGCTCAGAAAGAGGGAAAAAAAAGTCGTGTTAATTTTTAACACTTTACATCATGTCCCAAATCACGCAAAGGCTAGAAAGTAGCACTGATTACATCATTTTTGGCAAAAGAATCGGAGGGATATTTAGAGAACTACAGCAGTGCTTGACACTGGGTTCTGAGCAGTTCCCAGCCTGGCACACACTCAGGGTATTTCTCTTTGTTATATAAGTCAGATCCAACTAATAGCTATGGAGACCCCAAAGGATCACACACTAATAGTCCCTGTGCTGTGCTAGCTCACAGAGTGCTGTGGCTTCAATCACAGCATCCCCTCTGAGGTTCACACTGAAACTCACTCTCCAATGCTACAGCATTCAGAGATGGGGCCTCTGAGAGGTGCTCAATTATGCTCAAGTCACTGGGGATTAGCACCCTTGTGATTGAAGGGAGCACAGAACTCTCTCTTGCCTTTCTGCTCTGGCCACCATGTGAAAAAGTCCAGATGGTACCATCGATGAGGAAGGGCTTTTCACCCGACATTGAATCTGCAGCGGCCGTGACCTTGGACCTGCTAGCTTCTAGGTCTGTGAGCATCAAATCTCTGTTGTTTTTGAAGATCCAGTCTCAAGTATTTTGTGACAATAGCACAAACAGACAAAGACTGAGACATCAACACAACCTTCTAAGAAAGAAGGGATGATATGCTTATTTTGTAGAAGTTCAAAAAATATTTCCATAGAAGAATCAGGAGCTGATCACTAACTTTCAAGCCTGCTAACTGAATAAGCCTCGGAAATTATGATAATTATTAATATTTATTATTGGCTAATTACAACATGACAACTTAATAAAATAACATTATTAATGATTTTTGCATATGCAAAGGGTTTTTGGGCTAAGATATCAGAGAACCTAGTAAAGGACAAACTTTTGCGACCACCATCCACAGCAAGAGTGTGAGTGCCTCTCACGCTATTAGCCAGGTGTCAGGGTGGCAAGGAAGCTGTACTGGAGGAATACTTTATTTAAAGACAGCCAGATGCAATTCAGGCAAGGGTAGCTGCACCCCTATAACTGAGAGGCAAGGAAGCAGAATCCACCTTTAGCCCAGGTTCAAGCAACATCTCTAGGCTCAGTGGAAGTGAATAGTGCTGCAATCAGCAATGCCAGGTAAGATGTGATGGAAAGGAGAGGGGAGTTCTGGATAAGCCTCAGAGAAGACAGAAGTGGCAATAACACATGGAGAGAAAGGACACCAGGAAATACTGCAGTTTTAATGGGCATGACACAGGTGGTGGGGCCACAGACTGTAGCCTTCTGGTGTGGGACGTGCTTAAATTAGCTGAAATAAAGTGTGACTTCACTAGAATTTACACTCCCCTTCAACCTACATGTGTAGCCCCAATTACAGCAGACATTCTCCATTTCTGATCAAAACCAAGGAAACAAAGAAACCCCACTGGCTAAAACACAATGACTGCATCTTACCATAGCTGAAAGCCTACAACAGGGTATGGTGTAGACAGAGATCATCTGCCTTATGTCCTAAACCATTTCCTAGCAACAAAGTCACATTCCCCACACAGACTTCTGGAAAAACCAGTTTAATTGTATAAAGATTCTTTTATAAAATGGGGATATAAATAAATTGAAAATAACAGAAAGTCACAGGAAATGACTCTGAAAGAGCAAAATGGAAAGGTGCACACTGCCACTAGAATAGGGATGATGGCTAGAATAACATCCAGCGGCACGAGACAGCAGAGACAAATGGGGAAAAGCGTGATATGATATCCTCTTAAGTGAGCCTAAAAGGCAGCTGTAAAAGAAAGGAAGGTCAGCTTGGAAGCATCCTTGTGTCATCCAGGAAATGTTCCCAAGGTGAGCAAAAATGGAACATGCCAGGATCACAGAGTCATATTAATGAAGGAACTTTAATATGGTCATGTAGTTCCCCTGTATTGTAAACAAGATATTTCTTGTTTAAATAGGGGCAGGGGATGGGTAACAAGGTATGTTACACATGTATGTGTGAAAAAGTCATAATAACACCCAGTATTCTGTACGATCAATATGTACTAATAAAAAAGAGAATTGCTATTGTAAAAAATGTTGAAGAGATGTGCTGTATATTGATGACCTCCCAAGGAAAATTCAACTTAATGCCTACAATAAAGCTGATATCATAGGTGGAGGAAAGGTCTTTTTCATGTCCTAACCATGGCTATGTGTTGAGGACAAGAAGCTACAGCTTTTCTAGAAGACCTCACTGAGAAATACATCAGGCGTACACCAAGAGTAGTATTTATAGTGGTAGAAGCAGTGATAGCAGTTATAGTGTTAGGAATATTAATAGATATAAAAAAACAGGTATATTTTGTGCCAGAGACTGTCCTGAGTACTTTCTATATATTTACTCATTTAATCCTCCCAGCATATCTCTAAGAAAGCTGTAAGTGCTCTGAATCACTTCACAACATCCATCAGCCATGCCAGCGTAAATGCAGAAACTCAGCTCTGCTTCAGAAAGCAGCAGGAAGGGCGGCATGTGCTCGAAGTGTGGGGGAGTACATTAGGGAGGTCAATGACAATGTATCTTTTACTGCAATATATTTGTAAAATTTAAAACATTCACTAGATTTGTTTGATCATATTCCTTAGGTACTACTACCTCTATTTTTAAAAATGTTATTTTACTGAAGCTCAGAAAGCTTATGACACTTCCCTCAGATCACAAGGCTAGTATCAAAACAATAATTTGAACCTAGGCAGGTTGGTTCCAAATTTTAAGCACTTAGCTCAGCACTATACTATCTCCTGATAAATATAATTCAAGGCTTAATATGTAAGTATGACATTTAGATAACAAAACAAATACTAAAATATATAATGGAAATGGGAAAGAAAGGCAAGGGTTCATGAAAGAGGCATGCGCACTGAGATGTAACCAGGAGAGTTACACAGGACAGAGGCAGGTGGGAGGGGGCAGCCATATCCAATAAAAATGCAGTGTAAGCCACACACCTGGCTTCAAGTTTTCTACTGGTTACATTAAAAAAAAAGGGTACAATTAGTAACTTTTTTAATACATTATACACAAAATATTTCAACATTGAGTCAATATACAAACTAATGTTAGTTCTTTTTTTTTAACCACATGATGCGTACTGTACACTTCCAGCATTTCTCAATTTGAATAGAAACACGAGACCACAGCACCAAACAGCAAACAGCGCAGGGGTCAAGAAAGGGTGAACAAGTACTCGCCGCCAAAGGAAAGCAACAAAGGCACTCAGGTAACAAGAAGCAAACTAACAAAATCACGGGCTGTGTCCCTTGGGGGAGTATGACAGTTCTTGCTATGATGGAAGTTCAGGGCAGCATGAAGATGGTTGGCAAAAAAGGAGGAACCAAAGGCTCTTGTGGGCAGCAACCTCTTCCAAGATGAACATCAGGAAGATGATTCTGGCAGCACCTGAAGACTGACTCAGGGGAAAGAGAGATGATGCAATGCAAGATCGCAATGGCCTCAACTAGGACAGTGAGGGGGTGTGGAGAAGGAATGGCGTAGACACCGCAGGTGGTGACTGACGGGGTACGTGGCTTGAGCGGCAGCAGATGGTGGTGGTGGGGAGACGAGAAAGAAGGAAATCAATAGAATGCTGGGGTTTTAAACTCAGAAGTGACTACAGAAGAGGGAGGGCATTACCCCAACCACCTACCTACCACCCACCTACCAGAGTAGTCAGGGACCCTCAGGAGATGTTCAGCTTTTCCCTCCCCAGTCCTGAGTGAGATTCCACTGCAGTGTGCGTGTTCCAGAGGAGCAGAGGAGCAGAGGGGAGAGGGAGGTGGACATGCTGGGGGTGGGGGGCTGTGGTAGGAAATGGGCATGAAGTTAAAAGACATGCTAGAGGACAGGTGAAGGTGACTTATTAATTTAATTTATTAGAAATACTGGGGAAGAAGCTTCATTAGACTTACAGATTAAAATGTGACCACTTGGGCTCACAATTGTACCTGGTATAACAGTAATCTGAAAACTTGAAGAGAAATATACACCACCACCGAACAAAACAAAACAAAACAAACAAAATATACAACAAAAACCCTCTATTTCTTAGAATGA
>RJWT010048066.1:0-11206 GCA_004365215.1 Cuniculus paca | reverse complement strand
AAGGTGGCCTCTTCCAATCCATGGGAGCAGCTGCATTCAGTGGTTGAGCTCTTCTAGGAGCCCTGAGAATCAGAGTTAAGGTCTATTTTAAGGCTGTGCCCTAGGCAGCCATTTTTTCCTGGTTTCTTTGTTTGTCCCCTCAGCTTCCTTCTGGTCAGGATTATAAAATACTGCGGAGGTGATTCTCACTAAAGTATCAGGTGAGCCATCTGGAGTAAAAACCATCTTTTGTAGCATTTTCCTAATATCTGAGGTGGACTGGGTAATAAACTTGTCTTTAAGAATAACCTGACCTCCCATCGAGTCAGAAACCAGGGATGAGTGTTTCATCAGTGCCTCTTGTAAACTATCTAAAAAGGCAGAGAGGTTCTCATCTTTTTCCTGATTAATAGTTGACAATTTAAAATAACTGAAGGGCAAAAAAAAAAAAAGTAACTGAAGGGCTTAGTGTTTTCCATCTTAGACTTTCAAGAAGATGCGTCTGAAGAGGTCTACTGTCCCAGGCTCCAGTCTGTTCAGCAGGCCAGCAGGGTTCTCGTGTAGGGCTGCTCGGGCTCCTGTAGTACTGGCTGTTGCCCTGGCTGCCTGTCTTCTGGCCTTCTAAAATTAGCAGTGTGACACTCATCTCCAAATGCAACCGCAGCTTGTAATGCTGTTTATCTCTTATTAGAAGTCAGTGTTTGATTGAAGAGAAACATTGCATCCTTCTAGTCTAGTGCATTAGGTGTAAGTGCTCTAAAGAGCTGACTGTACTTATCAGAGTCCTCGGAAAACTTTCTCTGATCTTAAGTGATCTGATTGAGGTCACCAGAGCAGATGAGGGGAACCTCAGGCACAGAAACAGTGGATGAGACTTTGATTAAAGTTGTCTTGGAAACTTGGTCCTTAGGCTCCAAAGGGGGAAGGGAGGGAGCCTCAGGCTCCACAATACTGGATGTATCTGATTGGGCCTGAGGGGCTGGAGGTATCTGGTTTTCCTGTGGCTTACAATTACGTTTTGAACACAAATGAGGATTATTTCTTAATGCAGAAAGTCTGAACCTTAAGGTAATTCCGATCATTTTCCCTTCTCTTAACAGTACAATTGTAGTTGTAAAATAGTATTATAATCAGTTCTTCCCTCTGTGTTCCATTTTGCCTCTAGGGAGTAGGTAGGCTATGCAAAAAGAATGAAGGGGAAAAAAATTAAAGTGCAAATTGGACGAAGTTCTCCAGTTTGCAAAAGAGACCACTCCTATAGACAGACAGTGTCAGGTAATGCCTCTGAAAATCCTGCCCTGGGCCCTAGGGCAAAGAAGTCTGTAAGACTGGTGCTGTCTACCTAATCACCTAGGCAGTCTTTCCCTAGCAAAAAGACAAGGCTAAGTTTTACTCAAATTACACTCTAAAGTTTCTGTGCCTGTATCTGCAACATACCTGAGAAACTCAAGGGTTAAAACCGGTACCCATTATTCAGCAACCACGATGTACACATTAGCAAAAGTGCTCTCCTCTCCTGTGCACATAAATGATGAAAACCAGACCTGGGAGAGGAGACACAGACAGACAACAGGCTTGATGTTCCCTCTGGAATGTGGAGGTGCAGTCAGGCTAGACTATCCCAGTGAAACCTGTCCCCTAAGTCTCAACAACTGCCAGTCTATTGTTTTCTAACTGGCAGTTGTAATCCCATGACTTATTACTAGTTACATATATTTCCTAAATATAAGCTCGATTTTATAAAAAGATGCATTTCATAGCATTTCATATCGGTGTCTACGAGGGGATGCGCTAACATTACTTTTCCCTAGTTCCGTTGTCTGACAAGTCAAACTGGTCAAGCAAGGAGCACCAATTAAGTCAGCATGTAGTAAGTCCATATGCAGCACAGACTAAACGGGGTACAGGACCTTGCCTGCCAGAGTAAAATGTCCTATCCAAGAAACAACATAACCTTCCCATGTTCTCAACTTAAACTTACCATCATTTCAACAAAAAACTGTGTAAAACAGACAAGCATAAGGATTCAAGGCATGAGCAATTGGCAAACAAGGATGACAGTTTTGATGTTGTGAGTCATAATCCAGAATCCATGAAACAAAAGCAAGTTTTTGCCTCCTTCCAGTTATGTCAGTGGAACCTTTAAGAATGACATTGCCAGCAAGTCCACTTCTCAAAGGAAGTTTTATAGAGCAAAATCATGAGGTGAGCACAATGTAGGACAAAATTATGATCAACCAATAAGATTACAAGTATAGTTGCTTAGGTAACATTGACCCATTGGGGAAGCAAGTCACGCAGCAAGTGTATATGGGTGACATCATTAACCTTAATCGATAATCTCTAGTCTTACTCTTCTCTTTAGTCTTAGTCTTGGTCTTAGTCTTAGTAGGTGGGAGAGGGCGTCCCACCCCTAATGAGATAATGACTTATTTATGTGGGAAAATCTCAAAAGGGTGGTACTTCTTCAGAGGAACCTCCAGCCACAGATTTGAAGCGTTCAAGGCCTAGCCCTGTCTGACTTCCTGTAATATTTCTACCTAACTTAGCAGTAACAAAGGGAGAGAGTGGGCTTTCCACAAAACCTCTGTGGAGAATCCTGGAGTTCGAGGCCGTGTTCGCTTTTTGCAGGAGGAAAGCGAGATTCTGTTATGATAGAAATTCTTTCACAATGGAGCTTTAGCTAGAGCATGGATAATCCCTCAGTGTGTTGAGCTTGGACACGTTGACCCTGGTGAGCTAGCGGAGGGCACCGTGATGACATCCCCTGGAGACCAGTGGCCTGGACTCCCTCAGCCTCTTACTTGGGAAAAATATGGCCCTGCTTTGCTTCAGGGTTAGGGCCTGGGAGTTTGTCACAGTTTGGTCACATAGAAAGATGGGATTCTGTAAGGACCAGCACAGCTTCATCATTTCTGGATTCTGTGCTAAAAATATACAAATTATGAAGCAGAAACTGGCCACCGGAAGTGGCGCAAGCCTCCTACTGTGGACTCTGCCCACTGCACTTTCTGGGTCTCACCTTGGAGTCATTGACTTCTCATTGACCAGGTGTTTCTCTCTGCATCCACACCGCCCCCCCACCCCCGCCACTCTTGAGGTTCTTGGTTTGAGGCATAGATTTTTGGGGGTGGGTTGTTCTTGATTTCTTAAAGAGATGATGTGGGGTCTTTTCACCTCTTCCACAAATTCACGTGAATCCTGATTTTCACCTGAGCTGAAAATTTGGTCTAAAGTAATGTGTAAGCAAATACCGCTTAGGTTTTTAAGAGTCTGTTTGGATTAAGTGGAACAGAGCTATACTGTTCTGATCATTCCCAGCTATACTGTTCTCTGTAACCCAGACCCATGAACATCTTTGTATTTGTAACGCTGTAATTTCAAAACATTTGGCTGTTGTATGTGCAGTTCAATTTGTAAAGTCGCTTAGTACAAAATAATTTCAGTTAAAATTTGTAAGAATAATATGAAGAATTCCAGTAAGTCCTTTACCTAACTTTCCCAGTATAAACATTGTATCACATTAACTTGCCTTTTTTGTTGTGACATTCTCCCTGAGTCACCTTAGGATAATTTGGGACTTATTGCCCAGTTAACCCTAAAAACACTTTAGCATACAGTGTTTGTTTTTTTAGAATTGGGGGGGGGTCTTTTTGAGACAGGGTCTCACTGTGCAGTTCGGGCTGGCCTTGAGCTCCCTTTGTAGCCCAGGTTGGTCTCAAACTCAGAATGATCTGCCTGCTTCAGCCTCCCAAGTGGCGTGTGCCACCACACCCTGGCATATTGAGAATTTTACTACTGGCCCTTTAAAATGTGAATCTGGATCCAGGGCCGGGGGCGCACTCCTGTAATCCCAGCACTCAGGAGGCTGAGGCAGAAGGATTGTTGGGAGTTCCAGACCAGCCTGGGCTACGAAGTGAGCCCAAGGCCAGCCTGAACTGCATAGCGAGACCCTGTCTCAAAAAGACAAAAAAAAAAGTGAATCTGGTTGATGAACTCACTCAGAAGCCCATTACTACATTAAAAAATCTCAATATACTTAAAGTTTAACTTGTATAGTAATTTTTCCCCCTTGAAAACATAGGAAGTGGACCGTAGAAAATGAAAGTCCCTAGTAATTCTTATCCAGAGATGGCCACTACTGTAGTTAATATTTCATGCTGTCTCTCCAGATTTTTTCTGGGCATGTATCTGTACATATTTTAAACAGGAACAGTCTCGTTCTGTTCTGTAAGCTTTTTACCTTGGCTGCATGTGATCTATTTTTGTAAAACATATATGGTATGTATCTATATCCTGTATCTGTAATAATTCATCTGTAGTCTGAGCTTTGTGTGTGTGTCTGTCTTTTGAGACAGGATTTCGTTATCCAGTTCAGGCTGGCCCTGAACTCAGTTTATAACTCAGGTTGGTCTGTAATTCACAGCAGTCATCCTGCCTCAGCTTCCCAAGTGCTGACATTACAAGCGTGTGCCACCATGCCCAGCTAGCAGCAGCTGCAGTCTTACAGATGAAATTTATCAAATACACATTTAATTAAGAAATAAATCTTACATAAGTGATTTCAGAGAGTAGAAAGAAAAGCTTGCCAACTTTTTTTTAATAAGTCAGTTTAAACTTGATACTGTAAGTATCAGAGTGCAATCTTACGCCAGTCTGTTGCTTCATAAACAAAGTGTGAAATGTGGAGTATCCTTAGGGATATACATAACCCGGCAATGTATAAATTACCCTGGTAACTGTACGTGTTACCTCAGAAAGGCAGGGGCAGCTGCACCAGAGGCCTCACTCATGCCTGTAGCTCTCTGCTTTTCAATGACTTGTAGTGGCCCCAAGCTCAGTAGTGTACAACATCATTTTAATATGTCTGTGGGACCCCTGGCTCAGGAATCCTGCCCAGGTCAGTGAGAGTGACTTCTCTTCTGCACAGTTTCTGGGGCCTCAGCTGGAAGCCACAAGTGGCTGGGTGGCTGACAGGCCAATGGTTGTGGTCTTCTTTACTCCTGTCTCACGTGGCTGGTAACTCTGGGACTGGGCTCATCAGCACGGTCCTCCTGAACTTCTGCATGGCCACTACCTTGGATTTGGGCTTCTCCCAGCGTGACTCCTTGGCCATTCTGACCCAGCCTCAGCAGCATCAGTGTCACTTTCCTACATTGTACTGGTTACAGCTGAGTCACCAAGGGTGTTCAGATCCAAGGGAAGACATTGGTTTCTCTTGAGAGTGACAAGGTCCATTAAAAAGAAGAATATGTCAGATGGGAGATAATTGTCATGCCCATCTTTGGAAGTGGTTTCTCACAAAACATAGTGTACTGAGAAACTAATGTCTTCTGTTAGATGTAATGCAGTGTTCTTCACAGGGACTTGGAGCAGACTGGAAAGAGTAGGACAGGCCTTTTTGTGTGTATGTATTTTTTTAAGACAGGGTCTCGCTGTGCAGTTCGGGCTGGCTTTAAGCTCACTTTGTACCCCAGGCTGGCCTCGAACTCAAAACGATCCTCCTGCCTCAGCCTCCCGAGTGCTGGGATTACAGGAGTGCACCACCATGCCCAGCCGACAGGCCCTTTATAAAGAGTCCTTGCTAAAAAATTTAAACCAAATATTTAAAGATGAGTACTTAATTTAAAATAAAGAACAGAATAAGGATATTCATTGTCACAAATATTACTTGACTGTGGAATCAAATTTCTTGGTTTTTTGAGTTTTTCGCTTTTTGGTACGGGGGATTGAACTCACAGCCTCGCGCTTGCCAAGCAGGCACTTGTGCCGCTGAGCTAAATCCCCAGCCCATGTGGAGCCTAATTGCTGCACAAACATAATCAGGCAAAAACCCATTTCTAAGTATGTGTGTGTAGGGCACAAGAAATTGAAGTGACAGACTTCTGATTTTTTTAATGACACGTTTAACTGTATCGAAAGCCTAGAGACTTTATTACTGGAACAAATGAAAACAAAAAAATTGCTATAAATGCAAGATTTAAAATTACCAGTGGTGTCCCTGTGGACTACCAGTAACCAAGCAAAAAATATAATAGGTTAAAAATAGTGTTCACAGTAGCATCAGAAGCTATAAGATTTAATAAGTGTGAGGCCTTCATTTTTAAAAAAATGTAAAAATCTTTAAAAGAAAAAGACATGGATAAATGGATAGATGATATGTCAGTGTTGATGGCTAAAAACACTGTTGGTCTCTCATCACTGTATAAATTCATAGTTTAAAGAGTTTTTATGGAGCTCCAGGCGGTTGCTGTTTTGCAGTCCTGGGAATCACCCCAGGGCTTGGCATGCTGGGCAAGTACTCTGCCACTGCGCTGCACACCAGCCCTTAGCCAGCTGATTTAAATGGCAGAAGTGTCTTCAGAATGGTGAGGAAGCTGCATGAGAAACAGGGGAGGTAGGCTTTGCTGTGAGGTAAGACTTGGAAAGTTAGAATAGCTGACGATGTGGAATTGATACAAAATAGAGAAACATGGGTAGAATGGAGGCAGACTTGAGTGACAGCGAAGAATTAATGGATTTAAATGGTTTGAGAATAATTTACTTAGCATAGGGGAAAAAAAATAAAATTATAACTCCCAGGTAAGTTAGAGCCAGGACAAACAGGACTTTAAAACTATAAGAAAATAGAACCACCCCCCACCCCACCCCGCAGCTATCCCCCCAATACCGGTGATTGAACCCAGGGCCTTTCCACTGAGCCACATTTATAACCATTTTTTAAATTTCGATTTTAATTTGGAGAGACAGTCTCACTGCAATGCCCAGGCTAGACTTGAATTTGCAGCCCTCCTTCCTCAGCCCCCCAGAGTGCTAGGGTAACAGACAGCTGAAAAATATAATATCGTGATGTTCCCTGAAAAGGGAAGGAGTTGATAGGAGATCATACCCCAAAAATAGAACTCAGGAAATAAATGGTACTGTTTGTTGGTGTTGAAACTACAGTGTGTGGGGAGGGGGAGACTGACCAGAGAAGATACTTGTAGCGAACATAACAAGGTTAGTGTCTGGAGCTTGCATAATTGAGTGGTGGATGCATTGAGCTCAGCAGGAAGGTGAGTGAGAGATGCGCAGTCTTGTCTGAGCAGCTCTGAGAAGTATGTGAGAAGCTGTGCAGGCCCGCTAGCAAACAGGTGCTAGTATTGCTTCATAACCCTCACGCTTACAAAGCACTCCATAGAGGTGAGGTCCTCTCTTAAGGAAGGAATGCATGTCGATGTACTGATTTTTTTTCTTATGTGTGAAGTAAAAGGCACAAACGCCTGTCATGGTAGCCGATTGCTCATCGTGCCACAGGCTCAGCACTGGCTTCCAGGGGTTGCTGCACCGTGGAGAAGCTGGTCATCAACCATCAGAGAAAAATCTGTTCTCAAGCTCCTCAGTATTTCCTGGTGATCATCCAGATTTGGGTAGCACTTCTCCCCTGTCCCGGGTTAGAAAGAGCATGGTGCACTGCAGTGGGTGAGTCAAGACCGAAAGGTAAGAAGGAAAATTGATTTCAGAGTAGTAACAGATGTCAGAAGTGCTCTGTGATTAATGCCAAATAAGTTGTAGCAACAGGATTGGCTGCATTAGTTGAGAGACAGGGATGTCGTTTTAGGTGGGGAGACTTGACCAGCTGAGGATGCCTCCTGTGACGCAGAGGTTGAAAACAGACCCGTGGTGAGCAGCGGGCCTTTGGGAGCCCTGTGAAGAGGGGGGCAGACTGGGGCAGTGGAACAGGGTGTCGGGGTGGCCCTGGCCCTGGCCCTGGCCCTGAAGAGCTGTGCAAGTGACCTGCCAAGCACATCACTCACTCTTGGCCTGCTGGTCAAGGCCCTCTATGTTGGAACCAGATCAGCTTTTCGAGCCTCGCTTCTTACTCTCATCCTGTGTGCACCTTGGGCCTCTTGTCCTCCTCTTCCATTGTTTGCCTGCAGTTTCCTTCCCAGAAGCCTGCCCTTGTGGAACCCCTGTACATTTTCACTCCTCTTTTCTAATCTCTAGGGGACACATAGAAGAACGCACCTCTCCTAAGGCCTTGGTGTGCTGTACTGTTTGCATTTTAAGCCTTTTTTTGGGGACTAAGCTCCTGAAGTCAAAAGATTCTCCACCATAGCACATCTATAGCTATCTTACCAGGTGTGTGTAAAATCACATGATGGGTTAGAAATCGTGCTTGTGGGATTGGTCCTTGTGGTATTATACTTGTGGACCTTTGGGATTTTCCCTTACCTTTAAAATGCAAAGCGCTAGTGAAAGGGAATAAACGAATACTTCGTGGAAAAAGCATGATCTGTTGCAATGAATGCCATTTTAAAACTGAATTTGAACTGTGGAATGGAGAGGATGTGGTCTCTCCTCATCCTCATGGGGACTATGAATGTTTTGGAACTAGATATGATGACTGTACACGTCATAAATGCACTAAGTGCCTCTGAATTGTATACTTGAAAATGGTTAATTTCCCTCAGAAAAATTTAACGTTCCTTTGTCTCTCATGTAGCTAAGCAGTCATTAGAATTCGATTGCATTCCTCCCAAATTCCCTCACTCTAGTCAAGAGTGAGACAGTTGGGCGATAGAGGACAGTGCCAAAAGGGTCAGCACTTTCTACAGAACTCAGTGTGTGTCCGTGTCACGTTTTTAGCTTCATCAACTTTTGAGTTCTGATGTGGACAAAACCACCCCCTGAATTAAGCTCTAGGTGCTGGGGTTCCAGTTTGTGCCACATGGAAACAAGGGGCAGACAAGTTTGTCATTATCCCCTCCAAGCCTGTATTCAGGCTGTATCAGTTAGCTCCTCTTCTGGGGAATGCCACCTCCTGCACCCTCCCCTTTTCCCTCAGCCTGTGCAACTGAGCCAGGAAGTTTCCTTTTCCCTAAACTAGTAATGCAAACAAGGCCAGAGGAAATTGCTCATTCTTTGGTATTATTAAGCTTATTCTTAGTTTCCTAGGACTTGATTTCCTTTGAGGGGAGTAAATAGGCAACATCAACTAAGGGAAATACTGGACCACACATCTTACCTGTATCTTTAGTATTAATCACAACTGTACATTGAATGCTTGTGGACTACTTGGCCTTTAAAGAATGCTTTCTTTTTTTTTATTTTATTTACATTTAGTTGTTTACCTAGTCAGTCATGCAACAGACATTTGAGTCCTTTGGTAGATACTAAGTATATATAAATGAATACAGTGCATTCCCTGTAAAGTATTTATGTAACTTTTTGGGTAACTGCAGCACTGCTGCATGGAGGTCACAGTAAATACACTTGCAAAGGGTTTTATGGCTCACAGTGCTAGCTCATTGTCTTAGTTACTTTTCTCCTTGCTGAGACAAAGTACTTGATACCCAAAATTAAGGAAGGAAAGGTTTACTTAGTTCACAGTTTGTAGAGGTTTCAGTCCATAATTGGCTGACTCCAACTCAGGGTGACATGGCAGAGGAACAGCAGTTCATGGTGGGCAGAACGTAGCAAACCAGGCAAGCAAGGACGACGTTCTACCCTTATATCTTATCCAGGCTGCTTGGGGTGGGGAGTACTCACACCCTTAACCCTGGTGCCCCTGAGTCTAGCATTGCACCGTGGAGCAATCCAGCATCACATACTCTAGACAAGCCACCCCTGAGAAAGCCCTACCTGTGACCACATGAGGTTTTGGGGGACATCCAGACACTGCCATAGCAGTCATGTATTTTGTCTTATTTCATCTTGGGAATAATCTTCAGAAGCAGTCAGGTAACCATGGCAAAGAGTTGAGGCCAGGATGATGTAATTTGGGCATTGTAATTTGTCCTCACTTTTTCCTTTTCTTCCAGTACTGAGGATTAAACCCCAGGTTTTTGCACTGAGCTACATCCCCAGCCCTTTTTCCAGTTTTTATTTGGAGATGGAGTTTCACTAAGTCCCTGCATTGCCTGGGCCACCAGGCACAACTGGCTGTCCTTGCTTTGCCACTCGCACCTTACCACTCTCGAGAGGGGGTGGGGCGGGTGGGAGCAAGACCGAGGAGCAGCCTTCCCTGGGATGAGTCGCTGGCAGGTGCACCTGTGCACAGTCTCTATCTGCTCCCTCAGTCCTTGGAGCCGTCATGTGGTCTCTCTGTGCCTTTCCATGTAAAGTGGAGGTGACTAGACCTTCTTATCAGGACGCCAGTGAGCTTATTGAGTAGTTAGTGGAGAGAGGACCTTGTCTATGCATAGTTGTCAAAACTAAAATATTTCTAGAATCTAAAGAGGAAGAAGTACTTTCAAAATTGTATGATGTGGAATCGTGTATAGTCTGTTTGGCTCAAGTACATGTTTGGGGGGTTCTGGAGGTTGAATTCAGGGCCTCACCATGCAAGGTAAGTGCCCTACAATGGAGCTGAAAAACTTTTTTGTTGTTTTTCTTTTTCAGGGAGGGAGACAGGGTCTCAGACTGGCCTCAGAGTCACAGCCATTCTGCCTCAGCCATCTGAGTGCTGGAATTACAGGCGTGTGCCCAGCTTTTGACCCATTTTTATCATGCTTTCTGTTAAGCTTCTTGGCCAGTCATTGCCCCAAATTGGAAATTGGATGTTGGGATTATAAGACGTGAAGAAATGCAAATAATTTGGTCTTCCCAAAGCATTAGTTTCTATCTTTCCCTTTTGCTGTCTCCGAGCTTGCAGGGGTTCTGCATGGAGAAATCAGGGGTTTTTCTTGGTGTGTACTGCAGTGTAAGTCTCCAGGTTGGGTGGGTGGCAGTCAGTCTGCCTGGTGGCAAGTTTGGACCTTGAACTGTTATCGCAAGTTTCCCGTTGCCTGCAAAATTGTAAATAAAGAAAGTTAAGGAAGTTTTCAAAGGTTTCTTATATTGCGATCTCTTTTTGAGATGTTTTTAACTCCAATTTATAGTGTATAGAAAAAGAAACATCTTTTCATTCCTGTGTTCTCACACTACCATGGTCAACACAGAAGGCTTCTGTGACCTCGAGGTGTGGAAGTTTCTTCCCACCAGCAAGCAGGCAGCTCTGCCACGGTGGAAAGCAGCTGGAGGTCACGCTCAACTCTGACAGTATCACCTGCAGGTGGAGGTGGCGTCCGATCCCACAGGCTGAAGGCACAGTCCCCGTGCTGTACTCACTTCAGGCATGTGGGCTCACATGTATGGGCTGCCAGGCTGTCTGGGCTTCTCATGACCTTTCTCAGGCGTAATGGCTCCACAGAACTCAGGAAACACGGTATTTGCACTTAGTGATTATGTTTAATCAGATATTTCA
>RJWT010048065.1:0-11201 GCA_004365215.1 Cuniculus paca | reverse complement strand
AACTAATGAAAGGCAGAGTGTGTGCCAGTCACCTGGCACACCTATTCTCTAGGAGATGGCTGCAGGTGATGGGAAAGAGTCAATCAAAACAACAGCCAATTGCCCTCTGGGGATGGAAAAATACAAGACTCCTCTGAGAAGCCAACTTCAGCCTCAACACTCTTGGCTCTGTTGCTACAGAGAACCAAGTCAAGGCATGCAGGTGAATGTAGGCCAGTAAAGCTACTCTGAGTTTAACTCTGTCTGGAAGCTTCCCCAAAGTGCCCCAACTCAGAGAGATCTCACCCGAACTCCTAATGAAGGCTGTCACGGCTGCTGGTGGTTCACTCGTTGCCCAGCCCCAAGTTCAACACTTTACTTCTAATATACCATTTAATAATTACAGTGTCTCCCTCAAGTTCTGTTTCACCTGCATTTCACTAAGAATTCATAGTATTAAGTCATTTTTCCAAAGTTATTTCTAATCAGCATCAGAGTGAATATTTCAAACCTGTATATTAGACGCCAGGCTTCACACTCTTGCCAGTGTGATTTCTGCTTTCTTTTGTTCCTATATTAAGGTGGCCTCAGCCAAACACATGGCACATTCTCAGTTTTTGTTTGACATACATATCTGTGCTCAAAGGAAGCTCAATTCAACAGTAAAATATGAAGCACCAGGTGGATTTCCATCTTCTGTGTGCAAGGATCTGCCATGTTGGAGTGGGAGGTCAGAAAAGGAAGCCACTGAATTTGTTCCCCACCGAAGGAGAATTTATAGATGCCAGTATGTTGTGGAGAATTGGACAGGGTGAGTGGCCAGATGTGTGAAAAGCAGTCTATAAAATATGTGTTTTAGCTCAAATCAAGAACTAGAGGAAGAGGCGAAATAGACTAAGTAGTACAAAAGATCATCTTCTGATACCAGTGGCAGAGCTGTCCTCAGCTCAAACATAGACAAACTGGCTGCCTGATGTCCCTAAGACTTAGTCATATATCCACTGCATGGGGGATATTTACAATGCCCTCTCATTTTAATATTTATTTAGAAGTTAATTACTGTCACTGTCAGCTCTTTTATCTCAACAACATTTCAGAGAAATGTATTCAGGCATTATGTGACTTGTAAGTAAGATTAACAAGAAAGTTCAGAGAAGTGTAATAATCAAGGGATTTGGCTGTTAATAAAGAACTTAATGAAAAACAAATGAGTTAACACCACATAGAATTTGAATTTGGCTAAAGCAAATTCTAGAATTGCATGTACCACACTTCTTAAGCATATGTCATCTTAAACCCAGAATCAAAATTAAAGACCAATGACCACATTCATGTGCAAATGGGCCATGAGAATAACTAGCTCTGGGGATTATTTTAGACTCAAAAGCCATCGCTGTGCTTGTGTTATTTAAATCTTTAAATAAACACAAATGAGCTTTCAGGTGGACTATAGTAGATGCATTATCTGCATTATGCCCCACACACTTATGCATGCGCGTGCACACACACACACACACACACACACACGTGATGAGCTGATTGAGTGCATTACTCCTACTCTACTGATGGCTAAAGGAATTAAGCAAATATCATTGCTGCAACATGAGGCTGAGCCTTTATATTCATTTATAAAGTTAGGGAAGTCATTGAAGAGAAAGAGAAATCATGCAACTGGAATGGAGAAGAAAAGCTCCAATTATAGCTCCAGAATTGGCTGCCACCTTTAGTGTTAACAGAGTGTGCATGTTTCTCAGAAGTGACACCTGCATTGTCTATTGGGAAACATTTAATCCCCGAAGCTGTATTAAGGAGCCTGGGGAGCATGCAACTGAATAGAAATGATGTCAGTACCTTGTGTGATAGAAGAAACTGCACTAATTTAAGTAGGAGCAGATCAGAGGGTTCTATGGCCCTCTCTTAATTTGATTCTGCTAGCAATGCACCATTCCGCCCCAGCAGAATACCTGGAACTTGCATAAACCCATGACTATTTGAGTATAGATTTACTTCTGATGTCCTCACTGTCCTCGGTATATGCCTGTACCCTTGGTTTGATTAGCTTATGTCTCTCCTGTTAAAAGCCAGGATAGTTTATTTCATTTAACATAATATTGCCCATGACTAATGTATGCTATGCATATGGTTAGTAACGGGAATGTGTGTGGAATGAAAGGAAGTATATTTATTTAATAAAACTCCTTTTTATAGAAGAAAACAGCTCTTCTGAACAGTCAGAAGGGAGGTAACATTGAGGCCCCATCATTAGAATCTATACTCGATCCAAGAAAATACACTTAACACCTGCCTTCCTACATGCATGTTTGTCTCCAGTAATTGTCAAAGTACCTGGGACACAGTGCTCAGTGCAGGGACGCTGCACCAAGAAGTTATTGTGTGTATCTTGAGAACTTTCTGGTGGATGTGCTGAACAGCTGGGCACTTAAATGTGTGCTTTGGCTGTCTCACAAATCTACTTGTGATAGTGGTGATTGATTCTCTTGTGATTTCCCAAAAATGACATGTGATTAAATTGACTGTTTCCAGAGAGCATCCTGATCAGGAGGGACTCTGGTTTGCTCAGTCTGCTGCTCTTTTTGCAATGAAAGTATAAAATCAAAACAGATACAGATGCAAATAGGATGCAGACACCTTTTTAGGTAACTGACTTCATCTGACTACATGTATGTGTGGAGAGCTGATTACCAGCCATGGGCAAATGCAAGGGAATCATTGTGATCTCTGTGATGTTTGATACTATAGGCAGAGCCATCTTTCTAAGAAACATTCACTCGGTGAGCAAGAAATATAATCAAGCTTTGTATGTGTTCCTGCACACCTTGTAGTCATTTGAACACAATCAAAAGATAAATAAATAAAAAGGAAAGCAGTTAGTGTCACCAAAGGTTGTTTTTCTGAAAACACCACCTAAGACTTTCAAGAGTTCTGTGAGGAAGAGAAGGGCTGCAGGAGTGTGAGGCATGGGGAGGGCTAGGGAGCCACTTCGAGGGAGAGCAAGAAGGGATGAAGGCGAGTATTCTGCAATGCATGCACCAAGTACTTTTAGTCAGATGAGCAGAATCTAGGCAGTTTTTAATAGGAAAATTGAATGCCAATATCAAGCTGCCTAAGAATACCAAATACTTGGCAGTGGTTAGTGTTACTAGAAAAAAAAATTGGTCATTATGGTGAAACAAGAGTGGCAGGGGAATTTACTGAAAGCATCTATAAAAGATGTTCATATAAAGGAATAGTTTTGGACCAAGAATCCTAAAATTTGATTTAAATTCTAGTGCTGTCAATTACTGTATGAACTTGAGCAAGTTATTTGGCTAGCATCGATTTCCTTATCCATAAAATGGATACATTAAGACTAAATAGTAGTATTGCTGGGTGAATCAAATTAATCTATGAAGTATATTTGAAGTAAAACATAGATTAACTAAATCTTTAAGCTATAGCTGGTTTCATTAGACTTTTAGTTATTATATCTTGAATATGTTCCATAAATCACCACCTCAAACACATAAGTGTATATATTTCAAAGCACTACACTTTAGACTCTTTTTTTTTTTGCTAGCTACAATGCATGAAAGAACTTTAAATGTTGTGAAAAGGCCAAAAGTTACAACAACAAAAATGCCAATAATATGCATAACAAAATCCTAGCATTTTGTAAATGCATTTGACAATTTTTATATTTATCTCTTACTAATAAAAGATACAACTAGTGTTTCACATTTTATACTCCTAAAAGCCAACTTTTTCTGAGGTGACAAGATCCCATGTCTCTTTTTAAGCATTTGTCCTATACCAGCTGCATCAAACCTATGCAGGTGTGCAGCAGCAGGCTGTTTGTATGATAGAAAGCTCTAAAGGGTTCTCCAGCACTGCACCTGTACTGTGGCATGGCCTTTATGCAGAGCATACCATTCCCTGAAAACTAAGATGGAAGACAAAGGTCTAACACGGAATCTCAAGTTTGATTCCATGCTGGCATCTGCTGGGTGCCTAACAGTTATTCACACAGGAGTGTCAACCACAGAGATTCTTGCATAACTAGTAAATTATTATTGTATAATTAGCAAATTAATTATGACCTGGCCAAAATTATATTCGATACACCTTAGATAATTCTGAAATGCAGCCAAATTTAAGAATTAGAGCAGCTTCCACCATCCTGTGAACCCAGATAAAGGGCTATAGAAGCGGGCAGTCACTCACTTCACCCCTCTGCCACTGTGAGAAGCCAGGTGAAGGGTGCCAGAGGCAGGTGGCCACTGCCATTGCATTTCCACCATCGGGTGAACCCAGGTAAACAGCACCTGAGGAAGGCAACCAATCCATTCACTACTACTAGGATGGAGGTGAACTTCTTGGAAAGGCCCAGAGACCAGAAAGAACACCAGCACTACAGTAGCTGGCACAGTCCCGACTAAGGTGCACTGTATGTATAGGGGAGACCAGTGGTGTGAAAAATAACACTTAACAATAACAATAACAATATGAGCTAACAGGTGACTGAGGTATGTGCGGGACCAGCAACCAGCTCAGGAAGAATCCAGAACTCAACCAAAGACATGCTTGAAGAACAGACTTTTCCTAGCGAGGCCTTGATACTAGTAATACAGCTATCTACAAAAACAAAACAAAACAAACAAACAAACAAACAAAAAACTCACAAGAATCATCACAGGAAACAAAACAAAAATGTTTTGAACTAGAAAATGACAAGACAAAGAAGCAAAATGCAATCTCAGACCTCCATAAACTCAGAACAAGTCGAGGAGACATCCACAAAAAAGAAAATGGGAATCACACACATGAAATTTCTGAAATGATAGTAACCGAACTACAGAAAAAATTGCATGAGGTTGTAGAGAAAATCAGATCAGAAATAATCTCTCAGGTAAAAAAAGAAATGTCAACATTTTTAAAGGAAATGCTCAGTAAATCTAGAGCAGAGACAGGTGAGAAAATAGATGATAATAGGAAGAGGATGAAAATCATGAATTATCAATATAGGAAAGAAACAGAATGCCTGAAATAGACTTAAACAGATATCCAAGAAATCAAAAATTCCATTGAAAGCTGGCAAAACTGCTTAAAAGAAAGTGTAGACAGACTTTCAGACCTTGAAGACAGGATCATGGCAAGTGGTCATGAAAGGAAAGGTCTCTTGAAAATAACAAAAGATCCAGAAACAACAATTCAACAGCTATAAGATGATGCAAAGAAAAATAATATAATAAAATTGCTGTTAATGAAAAAGCAGGAGTCAATGCAAATGACATGAAAAAACTATTAGCAGAAGTAATAGCAGAAAATTTCCAAAGCATGGAAAACAAACTGACATACAGATAAATGAGACAAATAGAACCTAAATTAGCCATAAACAAAATAAATCTACACCCAGACATATAATAATCAAGATCCCATAAATTCAGCACAAGACCATAATATTAAAAGTTGTTAGAGAAAAGAAATGGATCACCTATAAAGGAAATCCCATTAGAATCATGACTGACTTCCCAACATAAACCCTCAAGGCAAGAAGAGCTTTGAGTGAGGTATTTCAGATCCTGAAAGTAAACAACTTCCAACTCAGACTGATGTACCCTAAAACTATTTTTCAAAATTAATGGAGAAATAAGACACTTTCAAAACAAACAACAACTGACAAAATTCATGACCACCAAACCAGCACTACAAAGGATACTGAAAGATATTTCTAGACAGGGATAAAAATGACCACAATTCCAAGAATGACAACAGAAAAAAAGTCACCAAACAGGGCAAGCAATTAAACAGAGGGGAAAGATAAGGAACCAACAACAGGAAAATAACATGACAAAGACAAGTCAACACATATCAGTTATTACCACCAGTGTAAATGGCCTCAATTCACAATCCAGAAAACACACTAGCAGAATGAATCAAGAAACAAGATCCAACAATATGTTGCATAGAAGAAACACATTAATTCAAATGAAATTCATAGACTAAAAGTGAAAGGATGGAAAACAATATTCCATGCAATAGGAACCCAGAAAAAAGCAGGGGTAGCTATTCTGCTTGCAGTGAACTTAAAACCAAAAATGATCAAAAGAGATAAAGAAGGCCACTACATACTTGTTAGGGGAAAATTTCAAGAATAAGAGGTAACAATCATAAATATATATGTACAAAATATGAAAGTACCCAACTGTATAAGACAAATATTAATAGACTTGAATAAACATATAAGCAATAGCACAATTTTAATGAGGGACATTAAAACTCCATAGTCACAGAGACACAAGTTGACAAAAGAAAAAAATCAGAAAAGAAAGAACAGAACCAAACTTATGAGCAAATGGACTTAGTAGATGTTTTCAGACTGTTCCACCCAACATCAGAATACACATTCTTCTCAACTGCACATTAGACATTCTCTAAAATAGACCATATACTAGCCTGCAGAACATGCTTAAGTAAATGCAAAGGAGTTGAAATTATTCCATGCATATTATCTGACCATATTGCAATAAAATTAGAAATTAATGTCAAAAGAAACCAGAAAAACTCCATAAACACATGGAAATTAAATAACCCCTCCTCAACAACCAATGGGTCACATACAAAATAGAAGAAGAAATTAAACACTATCTAGTATCAAACAAAAATGCAAATACAACTTACAGAAACCTGTGTGATGCAATGAAAGCTGTCCTAAGAGGGAAATTTAAAGTGGTGAATTCTGACATCAGGAAAACAGAATAAGCACAAATAACCTAATCCTGCACCTCAAGCTTCTAGAACAGAAGGAGCAAATCAAGCCCAAAGTCCATACAAGAAAGAAAATTATAAAGATCAGAGCAGAAATTAACACAATTGAAACTAAGGAAACAATACAAACTATTAATGAATCCAAGACTTGGTTCTTTGAAAGAATAAACAAAATTGTCTCCTCCAAGGTCACAAGAAATCTGGTCCTCTGTGCCATGCTCTCTGGAGGGCTGTGAGCCAGATCTCAAGACAAAAGGCAAAACGAATACAACCACACCCTAAGTATAAACATCAGTGATTGATATTCTAAACATGTGTGCATCACGTTAAGGAAGCCAGGAGTCACTATCCTAACCCACTACAGGAAGAGTCCCTGCTCTGTAAGAATGCCCACTTGCTACATGACTCACTTCCCCATTTATTCCTGATCTGGTCAATTTTACCTGAAGAATTAATCTTATTGGTTGACCATAGTTCTGTCCCACCTCATACCCATCTATCTGCCTTGTGAGTTCCCAGGTTTTCCCTATCTTACTTCATGAGTTTGCTCTGTAAAAGTCCCTAGAAAAGACGCAATCTTTGGCAACCCATTTGGGACCCCTTCTGCCTCTCTCTCAGACAGAATCTTTCTTTCTCTCAATAAATATATTCTGCTCTTAAAAAAAAGAATAAACAAAATTGATAAACTTCTAGCCAAACTTATCAAAAAAGGAAAGAAAAAACTCAAATTCATGCAATAGGAATGAAAATGGTGAAATCACTACAGATCTTGTGGAAATTCAGAACATCATCAATATCTACTTAGAAAAATCTTTACTCACATAAGATAGAAAACATAGTAGAAATGGACAAATTCCTAGAAACATGAATTACCAAAGCTGAATCAAGAAGTTATAAAAAATATTGAATAACTCAATATTAGTTAATGAAATTAAAATCATAAGTAAAAACTTAGCAACAAAGAAAAATCCAGGTACTAACAGATTCATGGCTGAATTCTTCAAGAAATTCAGAGAAGATTTAATGTTAACACTCCTCAAACTTTTTTTTTTTTTTTTTTGCAGCACCAGGGATTGAACTCATGACCTTGCACTTGCTGGGCAGGCGCTTAGACCGCTGAGCTAGATACCTAGCCCTTCAAACTCTTTAATGAAATTGAAAGGCAAGCAATTCCCACTAACTCATCCCTGGAGGCATGTATTACTCTGATACCCAAACCAGAGAAAGACTCAACCAAAAAAGAGAGCTGCAGGTCAATTTTCCTCATGAACATAGACGCAAAAATCCTCAGTAAAATACTAACAAAGAGAATGCAGCAAATAGTCAAGAAAAGTACACCATAACCAAGTGAGATTCATCTCAGGAATGCAGGTATTGTTCAACATATTCAAATCAATGAACATAGTACATCATATCAACAGAACCAAAGACAAAAATCACATAAGCATCTGAATAGATGTGGAAAAAGCTTTAAATAAAGTCCAAAATTCACTTATGATAAAAAAAAACCCTACAGAAAATCAGAATGGATGGTCTTTACCTCAATCTGATAGAAGCATCTATGACAAACCAACAACCAACATCATACTAAATGGACAAAAACTGAAAGTTCTCAATCTAAAATCAGGAATAAGCCATGGATGCCCACTGTCACCACTCCTATTCAATATAGTTCTAGAAAGTTAGCCAGAACAATTAGACAAGAGAGAAATAAAAGGAATAAGAATAGGAAAGGAAGAAGTTAAACTATCATTATCCACAGATGACATGATACTCTACATAGAAGACTCCAAAAACTTCACCAAAAGACTTTTAGAATTAATAAACCAATTCAGCAGTGTATCTACATCTTTGTATCTAGATACAAAGTCAACACTCAAAAATCAATAGCATTCCTGTACACAAAGAACAAGCTCACTCTGAGAGAAATTAGGAAAATCACATCCTTTGCAATAGGATCCAAAAAATTAAATACATAGGACTTGATCAAACAAAGGAAATAAAGATCTATACCTTGACAATTACAGCACCCTACAAAAAAAGATCAAATAGGATATCAGAAAATGGAAAGATATCACTTATTCATGGGTAGGAGAATCAACATTGCAAAAATGACCATACTCCCAAAACCATTATACAGATTTAACACAATCCCAACCAAAATACATTTACCTCACATCACAGATCTAGAGAAAACATTCCTAAAATTCATTTGGAAACAGAAGAGACCTAGAATATCAAAGGCAATCCTGGGCAACAAAGGCAAGGCAGGAGGCATCACAGTCCATCACTTGAAATTATACTACAAAGCTACTGTGATAAAATCAGCATGGTACTGGAAGAAAAAATAAACAGACCTGACGATCAGTGGGACACATTAGAAGTAGACACAACTACAAACACATTCAGCTTCCTTATCTTTGACAAAGGGACAAAACATTTTCGCTGGAAGAAAGACAACCTCTTTAATAAATGATGCCAGAAAAACTGGCTTTCCACATGCTGACAACTAAAACTAGACCCATGTCTACCACCATGCACTAAGCTGAAGTCAAAATGGATCAAAGATCTAAATATTTAAACAGAAACACTAAATCTCCTGGAAGAGAAAGTAGGTGGAAATCTGGAAGACATAGGGGTAGGCAGAGGGTTATTGAACAAAGACCAAACTACATAGAATTACTTTATAGAATCAACAAGTGGGATTTCATCTTATTTAAAAATTTCTACACATAAAAAAAAATTACCAACAAAGCAAAAAGACAACCCACAGAGTGGGAAAAAATTTTAGTCAATTGTCCTCTACAATATATAAAGAATTGAAAAACCTCAGACTCCCTAAATTCAAAGACCCAATTCAAAAATGGGCATCAGAGATGAATACACATTTCTCAGATGAAAAAAATACAAATTGCAAATAAACAGATGAGAAAAATGTTCAACATTATTGGTCATTCAAGAAACTCATATTAAAACAACACCAACATTCCATCTCACCCCATAAAAAATAGCTGCTATCAAGAAATCAACCAATAACAAAATCTGGATGCACTGTGTGGAAAAAGGAACACTTCTCCACTATTGGTGGGAGTGTAGACTGATACAACCAATTTAGAAAACAGTGTGGAGATTCCTTAAAAAACTAGGGTTAGATGTCCCAATTCCAACCAGCCTTTCCCCTGCTGGATATTTTCTAGTTGAGTTAAAAACATCATACCACATCAATATATGTGCACCCATGTTTATAGAAGCACTATTTGTAATACCTAAACATTGGAGACAGCCCAAATGCCTATCAACTAAGGAATGGATTAAAAAGATATGGTATTTTTATATATTTAAGTACTACTCAGCTATAAAGAAAGACAAACTTGAGGGTTTTACAGGTAAATGGTTGCAACTAGAGTCCATACTTGTAAGTAAAATAAACCAGACTCACAAGTGTAAACATTGTAATGTCTCCCTAGTGCATAAAATTGAAAATATAAATAAGACCCAAAATCCACAATAGTTATTGTGAAAAGGAAAAAAAACAGCTCAAAAGAAGAAAACAACTGTGATGGGTGAAATGAAAACAAAGAAAGGGAAAAGGAAAAAAATATAAATATATGTATACAAAAGAGAGCTAAGATAATTATATTACTGATTTCTGTTAGTTCATTAAAGAGAGAAATTTGTGCTTATATTGTTATATGTCTATATTTTTAATCTGAGCAAATACTTTGAAGATAAAAACAATATATTAATCATTGACAATGTTTCTATTATCTTGTTTCTGCAATTCTGTATCTTTGTTTTTATTTTTATTTTTTTTTCTCCTAAAAAAAGAGCTAAGCAAAGGGCAATCCCAGGAGTGTTATTCATACCACTGTCAATATGACCGTGAACAAGTACCTCTCTGTTATCATTCTTTCTCTACCTCAGTCAGTATGCATATCCTGATCACAAACCTATAGCTGTGTTAGGTTCTGTTCAGGTCTTCTGGCTGTTGGTCACCCCAATCCTCAAAGTACTCCCTTGTTTCTCTGAAGAGCAGTTGATTTCATTTGATCATGCAGAACAGCATAGGTAATGTTCTCCCCTTTCTTTCCAGCTCACCTCACCTTGCCATACCCCCTTATCCAGCCCTCCAGCTGAACCATGAGCTCCTGAACTCACACAGCAGCTATAGGGATGAAAAGGTAGAGACAGCCTCACAAAGGAGACAAAGGTCTGCAATAAGACACATCCATGTGCAAACACTGACTTTAGCCACTCTCAGTTATGAGATTTTTAGAAAGTTTCTTTAAAATTACTGAGCTCAGTTTTCTTACCTGTAAAATAGTGACCTGTTCAAGTCACTGTACATATTCAACAGGGTAAGCATATAATGTTCATAAACAAGTTCAAAACACATCAGAAATGATCAAACAAAAGATGATTTTCTAGGAATCTATGAGAACTCAGCTTTTTACCTC
>RJWT010048064.1:0-11186 GCA_004365215.1 Cuniculus paca | reverse complement strand
AGCAAACTTTTCACTAAGCAATGTCCACCACCCTTTCATGGTTTAGGAAATGCTGAGCCTTGGGAGATAAAGTGAGGCTGAGTCATGGGTTCTAAGAGCAACAGCAAACGTATGTACCCTGGGTTCTGCCAGGCCTTGGTGCATTCGAGTCAAACGAACACTTGATGAGCACTTCCTGGGTGCCTCACTGTTTAGGTCAGTTTGCACTGATTTTTGGTTTTGTTTTGTTTTGTTTTGTTTTTGGCTTTTTGAGACAGGGTCTCGCTATGCAGTTCAGGCTGGTCTTGAGCTCACTTCATAGCCCAGGCTGGTCTCAAACTTGCAACGATTCTCCTGCCTCAGCCTCCTGAGTGCTGAGGTGACCCGTGTGCAACCATTTACTGTCATTTTTGACAGTCGAAGAAATAGATTCTCAGAGAGGTGAAGCCACTTGTTCAAGGACACCCAGTGGGGTAGGGGAGGAGCTGGAATTTGAACCAGTGCTTTTACAGATCATAGACACTACTCAGGGGACCGTAGGCAGCCAATTGGCCCTGGGCCTGGCTGTGGATTTCCGTTCGCTTGGTCTCCATCTTCTCATCTGCTCAATGGGGTGATGAGTTAGTGGTGCTTCATAAGTTCCCAGAACCTAACTTGATGGCTTCTTATGGTTGTCAGATTAAGGAAATACCGCTCTGGGACAATTAAAAAGTAAATCTGAATTTCTCATAAACAGTGAGTGATTCTTTAATGTCTATGTGCCCTCAATACAAATGAAGATAAGTACCGTACATACGCCACCAGGCCCTGCACCTGCTCCTGGCTCCAGACTACAAATCCCATAATCCATTGCATCATCCCTTTAGCAACGGGCTATCATAATTTTTTTTTTAACTTTTTCCATTCATTCACCCTAAGATTGTATGTAGCCCACGAAAGGGGTGCCAAGAGCTGTGTTCAGGGGGTCTGTGGATACATTTTAATACACAAATCAAATTAGGATCTGAGTCTGCAGGGAGTTTAACATCTATACGCCTCGGGAATTTTAATTTTTTTCCTAGGAGATTATGTAAAGACTGCAGTTCCCGTGATCCTTTGTGCTCTTTTTCGACAGGACTACACTTCCCAGAAGACTGAGCGTGACAGACGAGCGCTTCCTCTTTCCCTCATTCTGACTTCCTTCCGGGTTGCAAGGTCATAGCTCCCCACCCCCATTCCACGGCAGTGATAGTTCAATCAAGTTTTACTGAAACATAGTTATTTTTTAAGCCTTGTGTTTTCTGACTTGGAGTTCATGTCATATTTTAGTAGTGTTAGTCTCCTGCCTAATTTCTTTCGGGCAGTCCTAGAGAGTGCCTACAACTCCCAGGTGGCTCCGCGCGCGTCTTAGGGACTACAATTTCGGCAGGGCCGCGCGGCCCGCAGGGCTGTCCGCAGCGATGCCCGCAGGACCCCGAGGCTCACACGGGCTGCCCGGCGCGGCGCCCGCAGGACCCCGGCGTCTTCCCATGCCGAGGTGAGTCCGCGGTTGGAGCCGCCGCCGTCCCGTACCCGTCGCGTCCCCGCCGCCGCTCCGCGCGGCCTCCGCCGCCGTCCAGGATGCTGGAAGAAGCGGGAGAGGTGCTGGAGAACATGCTGAAGGCCTCGTGCCTGCCGCTCGGCTTCATCGTCTTCCTGCCCGCCGTGTTGCTGCTCGTGGCGCCTCCGCTGCCCGCCGCCGACGCCGCGCACGAGTTCACCGTGTACCGCATGCAGCAGTACGACCTGCAGGGCCAGCCCTACGGTGCGTGCCCCGGCCCCGCCGCCTCCCCGGCCCGGCCCGTGCACCCGGGAGCCGGGACCCCGCTGCCGGTGCCCTCGATCCCGCCGTGACACGCGCGCCCCGCGGCGCTGCACCCCGGTCCCGCGGAATGCCGCCCGCCCCCCCCAGGATGTCGGGGTCCCCCCGAGCCCCGGCTCGGCCCCACCTGACTCCCCAGACCCGGATGCTGCCCCCGGCCTGCTGCTCATCCCGCTGACCGCTCTGTTCCAGTTTGGGTCTCCACTGCGTCTCGCACCGCCTATGTCCCGGTGTCTGCTTCGTCCTCCCCGGCCTGGTCCTAGTGCTCGCGAGTCCCCAACCCCTCACGGGGACCTCCCTGTGCAGGAGCCCCCCGTGCACACCAGGTCCCCTCCCCTCCCGTGCCCGGCCACGTGCTCCCGGCTATTGGAACCGCAGACCCAGCCTGCGCCCCGCTCCCTGCACCCCGCACACCTCGGCCAGGCACCTGGGGAGCCCCAGTCCCTCCGAGTCTGTTTTGCCCAGAGTTGAGTCGTTGTAAAGCAATGCTTGTCCGCTCAGGTCCTGTCTGGTGACCTGGGAGGTCGTCACAACTGGGGCAAGTCCTGGCATGCGCAGCCCCTGGCAGTGCCCGGGACGCCCCACAGACACCTGGATCCCAGGAGGACCCCGGGTGGCAGGGAGCGATGGTGTGAACCAGAGCCCAGGCTTTGGAGGGGAGCGCGGCAAAGGCCAGGAACCCCCACGTCGCACGCGCTTGGTGACCAGCTGCTGGCTGGGCGCCCTGGGTAGACCCGGCCCGCACCCGATCGATCGCCTTCTGTGGCTTCCCGGTGCCCCCCTAGGGCCGCCTGCAGACCCAGGCCATGCATGACGCATCGCTAGCAGCTACCACACAGGGTGACACAGCTCCGGGGCGACCCAGGCGTCCCCTTTGTTTGCCCCTTTGCCTGCCTGAAAGTTTGTGGGGCTTCATCTTGGGCCTCCCTGGGCTTCGTATCATTTGCCCCCACCTCCTCGGCCTCCTGCGCCTCACCAGCCCCTTTTTCATTGCTCCTGATGGGAAACCCAGAGGCCGCTGGCCCCGTGTGCTGACAGAGGGACCCAGGGGGGCTGCCTGTCTCTGCCACCTGGGGAGGCAAAGGTCCAGCTCTGGATGCTGCCCGTACGCAGGGGCGGGGTGAGGTGGGGTGAGGTGGGGCGTAAGTCACTTTCCCGATGTCTTCAGCGCCGGTGCTCCTTACCCAACTTCCTGCGGCTCCTGTTGTGAAACGCAGTGGGCTGGCGGGGAGGGAAGGCCTGCGGCATGGGGCGCCCGGCGATGGGCGCGAGGGAGGCCGGTACCATCCCAAGGTGGCCCAGCTGTCCTGCAGGCGACTCCTGTCCCTCCTTTCTTCCCATGTGGTTTGTTGAGCGCGCCACATGTCCCTCGGTGTTGAGCGCTGGCCGCTTACGCCCTGTCCTGCGTGGGCTCGGTCGTGGGTTATTATGGGGGGAAGCTCGGAGCTGGAAAGCTGCCCCCCTTTCACACCCTGGGGCGGGCCCTACCCAGCTCTCCACTCGTGGCTGTCAGTAAAGTTTTCTTGGCACATGGCCACACCTCCAGCCCTGGCCGCTTCCTCAACCCAGCGACCCTCGCCCAGGCCCGGTCTGCTAGGGGAGCTGGCCGCTCGGCGTGGCCACTGGTGCAGGCGCGTGCAGAGGGCTCTGTCCACAGCTTGCGGCTGCCCATCCTGGCTTGGTGCCCCCTGGAAAGGCCGGGCCTCCCACTAAGGGGTGGGCTGTCAGAGAGCCACCGTGCTGAGCAATGGAGGGGGTCGCATGGGACAGTCCTCATCCCGAAAGCGGGGCCGGTGACTCCGAGGGGTGTCCATGTCTGGCTGGGTGCTTGGACGCACCCTTCTATCCAGGGCACAGCAGGGTCGCTACCTTGTCCTTCAGCACTCAGATGCATCGGGAGGCACACAGTAGGCCCAGCGGTGGCCCTTGAGGATGGGTGACATCTGAGCCACCCGCAGGCAGCCAGGGACACCAGGGCTACGCTGCTCCCTCCTTGTCCTGAGTCTCTGCCTCTGTCCCCGCCAGCTCCTGCGACCCCCCTTCCCAGTGGCCTCCCCCTCTTGCTTCCTCGGTGGCCAGTTGCTGGAAAGCAGGGACAGGGACAGGGCAACAGGCCTGAGCCACCTCCCCGCCGTCACCCTGCTCCTGTGCCTGCTCCTGTGCCTTCTCCGTGCCGTTCCCCCATCAGCCCCGGGCTGTCTGCTCTCACGTGGCCTTGGGTCAGGCCCGGGGCCCTGCGCTCTTGGGGATCCCCAGAGCCACCCGACGTGCGGCCCCAGTCTGCGTGCAGCATGGCTAAGCCAGGTGCCATCTTGGGGTGCAGCCCGCAGCGTCCCGATAGTGGGTTCACTGTGACACCCACGCCTGCCGCACACCGTGTCCCACACATAGGAGTGGCCAGCCCGGGCCCGGGGAGGTGTGAGGTCCACAGGATGCTGCCCGGTGGGCCCTGGAAGTGGACGAGGCATAGGGACAGCGGTGTCCTTCATCCTCGGGAGCCAGCCAGTGTCCATCCCTGTGACACTGGGAGGACAGGGTCGGCGCCAGAGCCGGACCCCTGGTGGCCCCTGACCCGCATGTCTCGATGGCAGCTGTCCCGGGGCTGTGCCCTTAGCAGCCAAAGCCAGCACACCGGAGACACCTGCCTGTCCCTCTGTGCAGAGTGGTCCGCAGCCCAGGAGAGCAGGGGTCCCCGTCTTGTCCCCACCCCAGCCCTGTCGGGGCAGTCTCAGGGCAGGGCAGGGCAGGGTGGGGGTCTCGCCTCCTGGCGATTCTGTTTCTCAAGGACCCTGGGTCCTAGCTGGAGACACGAATGGCTGTCATGACAGGGGAGCTCCTGGCGTGACGTGGACAGAGGCTGGGACACCCCACAGGGAAGGACCTGGACCCTGTGCACACAGAGCCCGGCATGTCCTTTGGGAGCCTGGTGGGGCAGAGCGGCCGCTCAGAGGTCTGGGCCCCGCCGTGCGCTGGAGATGGCTGCAGTGTGGTCCTGCTGTGTCGCCCCAGCCCTCAGCCTTGCCAGAAAACTCCAGTGTCCGTGGGCCCTCAGGAGCCTGGAAGGCAACCTGGCCAAGGGGCCCTGTCTTGTGTCCCGATGTCACCGTGGTGCAGGGCATGGGCCTGGACCAAGTTTGTGTTCTGATGAGAATCTCATGTTGTGGCCTGGGCTGCCATGGTCACAGTCGGTGCTAAGACAGGAAAGCAGCGGGCTCCTCCCACGCCGCCTGGAAAACCTCTTCCACGAAACCAGTCTCCAGGGCCTAAAAGGCTGGGGACCACTGTCCTAAAGCAAGGGCCGAGGTACAGCACCGGCCGGGCTCGGCCGCCGTAGTCCTTAAATAAGGTCCCGAGGGGAACCTGGCACCTGTCATTCCAGCTACTCAGGAGGCTGAGGCAGGAGGAGCCCAGGGAGGAGCGCAGCCCTCCAGTAACTTAGCAAGAGCCTGTCTCAACGAATAAGGGGGACAGAGGCCCCGGGTTCACTGCCCCGTGCTGGAGAAAGAGAACGTCTCCCCGGTACATGGCCACACCTGAGGCCACGTCAGGAAGGCCAGTCTGCGCAGGGAGGGGCCAGGACCACAGAGCAGGGACACGGCTGCCCCGTCCTGGATCGGGCAGGCGGATGTCCCCGGTCACTTTCAGAGGGTCAGCGGGGTTTCCACTAGTGGAAGGGAGCCGTCACGGGATGTGCGGGTGACAGGTGGGAGGCACGAGGTGACCCTGGCTCCCTCGCAGGCACACGGAATGCGGTGCTCAACACAGAGGCGCGCACGGTGGACGCAGACGTGCTGAGCCGCCGCTGCGTGCTCATGCGGCTGGTGGACTTCTCCTACGCGCAGTACCAGAAGGCGCTGCGGCAGTCGGCGGGCGCCGTGGTCATCATCCTGCCTCGGGCCATGGCCGCCGTGCCCCAGGACGTCGTCCGGGTGAGTGACGTGTCCTCCGTGCTGCAGGGCACCGCCCCAGGGCTCAGGGGCGCCGTGTGACCTGCTGTGTGACCTCGGTCCAGTTGCTGCACGTCTCTGAGCCCTTTGGAAGGTGAGGGTATTTCGTCCCTTCATCCCCGCTGCCCTGCTCTCAGGGGACACTGATGTCTGAGGACGTGTGTTACCCTGTCCAGTGCCCAGGATGCCCCCCAGGGCACAGTCTGTCCCAGAGGAGCCCTGCGTGGAAGCAGCAGGTCCTGGGGGGCAGGAGGGGCGTCCGTGGAGGAAGAGGAGGAGGGGCGGGGGCTGCCCCAGCCGAGCCCCCTGAGCGCACTGTCCTCCGCAGCAATTCATGGAGATCGAGCCCGAGATGCTGGCCATGGAGACCATCGTCCCCGTGTACTTCGCCGTGGAGGACGAGGCCCTGCTGTCCATCTACGAGCAAACCCAAGCCGCCTCCGCCTCCCAGGGCTCAGCCTCCGCTGCTGAAGGTAGGCGCGGCTGGGGCGCTGCTGGAAGGTGTCTGCAGCGGTGTCTCCAGCCCTGTCCCAGCTGGTGACCTCCTGCTGGGCAGCCAGGCCCGCCCGGGAGCCAGAGCCAGGGTTAGGGGCCGCAGCTGCACCTGCCCCTCTCCCTGTGGTGTGAGAGCAGCATCCCCGGTCCACCACGCTGGCCGTGAGTCCTGAGTCCTGGCTTGCTTGAGTCAGGCATGGGATCGGCAGTGCCCCTGGGGAGGAGCAGCCGTCTCCTCCACCCGGTGATGGGCCGGTGTCAGCTGAGGCCCATAGCTGCCACTCAGTGAGACCACAGCCAGTCGTGGTGGTGCCTGCCTGTAATCCAAGCTACTCAGGAGGCTGAGGCAGAAAGATCTCCAAAAAAAAAAAAATGCTGCGGACATAGCTCAGTACAAAGAGCCTTGGGTTCTATCCCCAGTACCGGGGGAAAAAAAAGAGAAGAAGAGCACAAAATTATCAAAAAACTCACAGCTGAAGGCCCCGTCACCTATTAAAACAGAAAGAGGAAGCCAGGGGCTGGGGCTGCAGCTCAGTGCTGAGTGCTCAGTAGCGTGATCAAGGACCTGGGTTCCGTCCCCAGCACCATGATAAATTAAACGCTGCCGAGCGTGCAAAGGAACCGGCAGGGCTGTCAGCACAGGCGGACGCTGCCCGGCTCCCCCGGAAGCACTTTGGCCATATGTGTTGAAGTTATGAAAAGAGATTGATTGTTCCTGGCCCGGTTGGCAGGCCTGGAGTACTCTGGCCTGTAGTCCCTGCTTTTATAAATAAAGTTTTATTGGTATACGGTGCTACCCTGCACTGTGGTCATCTACGGCAAACCATCTGGCCCACAAAGCTGAAAGCGTTAACTCTCTGGCCCAATACAGACAGTTTCCCAACCCTGGTCACAATGAAAGACTAGACAAAAGCCTTTTAAAACTGCAGTAGAGAAGAGTTTTTGCAAATAGGAGGAAGAAATTCATCCTTGGGGGAATATCATATAGCTGTTAAAATGTCATTGAGGTAGAATTTTTACTGCATTGAGGAAGTATTTGATTTACGTTGGGTAGTAGGAAAAAGCACTATAAAATTAAATATACCGGTCACGGCTAAACAACGTTTAAATGCGAGAAGACTCGGAAATAGAATTCCTAGGGTGCCTGCTTCCTCAGCTGCCCAAGATGAGGTCCCACAGACCCAAGTGACTATGTGTGGTTTTTATTTATTTATCCATCTGGGGTTTTTTGTGGGGCTGGGTTGGAGCCCAGAGCCTGGCCGGGGCTAGGCAGATGCTCCCACTGAGCTGTACCCCAGGCCCATGACTGTGTTGGTTTCTTTCTTTGAGGGTTGTTTGAGACACGGTCTCGCTATGCAGTTCAGCCTGGCCTTGAACTCACTAGGTAGGCCAGGCTGACCTCGAACTCGTGATCTTCCTGTCCCAGCCTCCCAAGTACTGGCATCGCGGGTGTGTGCCACCACACCCGGCTGGATTGTGTTTTCATCGTGTAAAAAACAGGCACGGACCTGGCACTCGGGTGCAAATGCAAGGGCAGGGCTGTCATCTGGGGCACCTGAGCTCAGGCAAGTACCCCGTCTTGTCCTTAGTGCTGCTGCACACGGCTACCGCCAACGGCTTCCAGATGGTCACCAGTGGCGTCCAGAGCAAGGCTGTGAGCGACTGGCTGATCACCAGCGTGGAGGTGAGTGCCGGGCCACCAAACCCCCTGCCCCCGCCGCACCCCTGGGCCTTGGCATGGCTGCTGGCTCCTCCCCCGGGACCGCCTAAACCACCACTCTCTACTGGGGACAGCGGTGAACCAGCCGGACCCTGACCCTCCAAAAACTCACTTCCAATGTGGACGTCCAAGGGCAGCGGGCACTGTCACCAGCTGGCAGGGGGTCGAAGATGGCTCTGTCACTGTGGGACATCCGGGCCAAGAGGCCACAGTCCACAGAGGGATGGGTAGACAGCCCGGGGCTCGGGCTGGGCACGGCCAACAGAGTTGATGGAGGGTGTGGGGGGCAGGGGCGACAGGCCGAGCAGGGGTGCGGGGAGCAGACCCCGTTTTCTGGAGCTGCACGGGGGTCCCAGTGACTCGGGGTTGAGAGCTCAGTGATCCCTTGCCGCCGTTGAGGGGTCCGTCTGTGGGCGTGGTCGGCCCCTCATTGGTCCCGGAAGCTTCTGGGTGCTCTGAGCAGGACCCCGAAGCTGCCAGTTCTGCTGGCTCCTGGCGTCTGCTTTCTCCTGCTCCGCGGGCGGCTGCAGGGGCAGGGCTGGGCTAGGCTTAGACGCCTGTCTTCCTTTGCAAGTGTTTTGAGATCCAGGGATTAAATTCTGGCCTTTGCCCTGAGCTGCATCTGCAGCCCTTTTTAATTTGCAATCTGTTGTGAGCCAGATCCTCACTCAATTATTAAGTCGCCCAGGCTGGGCTGGAACTTGGAATCCCCATGCCTCAGCTTCCCAGAATGTGAGGATGACAGGCGTGAGCCGTCATGCCTGGTGGGGTGGCCCGTCTTCTGGGGAGGCCGAGGCCATGGTCACTGCCAGGATCCTTAGCCGGGCCCCGCCTCCGCTTCAGCCACCCGAGGTTGGCGCCCCGGGCTCTGTGATGGGGCGTTTAGAGCTTAACTCGGTGGCCACGACAGGTGTGATTCCTTCTCCAGCTCAGGGAGCCCCTGGGGCCCTCGCAGCCCCGGCAGACATGTCCTGTGGGAAGGGGCGCGAGCCAGGGAGCCGGGACCCCCGACCCGGCGTCCCTCACCCGCTGGCAGCACTGCCGCCCCGGTCTCACACCGTCTTTCCCCAGGGGCGGCTGACAGGGCTGGGCGGAGAGGACCTCCCCACCATCGTCATCGTGGCCCACTACGACGCTTTTGGGGTGGCCCCGGTACGTGTGTCCCCCCCTCCCTGCGGTGGCCTTGGCTCAGCTCACGGTGTCACGGAACGAGAATGGCTCCAGCACGCAGGGCGGCGGGTCATTTCTGCAACATCCGTAGGGTTGAGCTCCCATCATCACTGTCTACTTCCAGAATTTTCTGCCACACCATGAGCAGTCACCTGTCCCCTCCCGGCCCCGGCACCCACGAGTCCACTTCCTGTGAGCAGGGACACCGGGGGTCCTGGAGTCCCGAGCCGGGGGTCTGTGCAGAGCAGGGGTGCCATCTGCCAGACGGGGCCCAGCGGCGACACTGGTGGGGACAGCAAGGCCGCATGGCAGGTACTGACCGCAGCGTCTCGGCCCGCAGTGGCTGTCGCTGGGCGCAGACTCCAACGGGAGTGGCGTCTCCGTGCTGCTGGAGCTGGCGCGTCTCTTCTCCCGGCTCTACACCTACAAGCGCACCCATGCCGCGTGAGTGTCGCCTCCAGGGCCGCCCCCACCCGCCTCACGAGCCCAGCAGCTGCTAGCGCGGCCTCCCTGCCGCCCCGGGGATGCCAGGGCTGGGCATTCTCTGCAGGGGCACCCTGGGCACTGTGGGTGCTGAGCACAGTCCCTGGCCTCCAGCTACTGCAATTGTGACAAGCACAGGAGCCCCAAGATATACCCGAGGGGCCCCTGGGGGCAGGAGCACCCTGAGCAAGGCCCTGGCATAGGCAGACAGCTGTTTGGTCCCCTAGGAGGCAGGGGCCACAGTGTCTGGGACCCCTCTCGGCTTTCTCCTCATGGTCACAGGGTGACTGCACAGCACCAGCAGTCTTGTCTGAGTTCAGCAGATTGAACATAGGATTAAGGGGACAGCGTCCCTTTTGCAGAAGCCGTAGAGCAGAGCAGCAGGACCCAGAATGACCGGCTCGTCCAGCTCCTGTGGCAGTGGGCACAGCAGGGCAGGGCTGGGAACAACTGGGGCTCGGCCACCTGCCACATTGCCACCTGCTGAGATGTCACAGCGGGGCCACGACAGGCACACTGAGTGGCAGTTGCGTTCCCGGGAAGCAGGGGAGCCCCGCGTGTGTGGCTGTGCCCATGGGGGTCCGCAGGCGCCCCGGTCCCCGGTGGAGGGCGGCGTTGGTTGGCACAGACTTTAGTCACCTCTCAGGCTGAGGGTGTGGCTCAGCGGCACAGCGCCTGCCTGGCAAGCGCAAGGTCCTGAGTTCGATTCCTGGTACCAAAGAAAAGTCATCTCCTGATGACTCCGGGGCATCCGACCCTGAGTGCGTGAGGGGCGAGCTGCCCTTACACTGTGCTCGGAAGGTCGTTTAGTGGGGACACATCTGACCCCTGGTCGGTTGAATCGCTGAGGCAGGACCCGCAGACGTGGCTTCGCCGCTGGGGATCGAAGTCAGGACCTTGGAGCTGAGCTACGTCCCCGGCCACTTCTGGAGTTTTTAGACTTCCGGGCAGGGTCTCACTAATCCCCGGTTTGTGGCTGTGTCTCTTCCTATGGGGACACAGCAGCTGGGTGGAGGGCACCCCGACCCAGCACGGTGGCACCCTAGCTGGTGACGCTGGCGGAGATCTTGTTCCAAGGATCTTTGGGTCCCGCGGGCGTGGAACTGGGGCGCACCTGACACAAAACACGCGGATCCTGGGGGAGCCCCACGTGGTCTGCCGCCTGACCCCGTCTGTGAACCCACACCCACCTGTCACTGCTGACCCTGGCTGGGCCACCCCGCCGCCCCCGCAGGTACAATCTCCTGTTCTTCGCCTCGGGAGGGGGCAAATTCAATTACCAGGGCACCAAGCGCTGGCTGGAGGACAACCTGGACCACACAGGTGAGCGGGGGGCGCAGCGGGGAGGGGGACCGAGGCCTCGGATCCTGCAGCCCCCACGAGCCCGCGCTGCCCCCGCCCAGATTCCAGCCTGCTGCAGGACAACGTGGCCTTCGTCCTGTGCCTGGACACCGTGGGCCGGGGCAGCAGCCTGCACCTGCACGTGTCCAAGCCGCCGAGGGAGGGGACGCTGCAGTACACCTTTCTGCGGGAGCTCGAGACGGTGGGTGTG
>RJWT010048063.1:0-11203 GCA_004365215.1 Cuniculus paca | reverse complement strand
TTTATATATATATATATTTTATTTTTTTTTTTAAATAGGGTCCATGTAGTTCAGGCTGGCCTTGACCTCACTATGTAGCCCATGCAGCCCTTGAACTTGCTGCAATGCTTCTGCCTCAGCCCCCTGAGTGCTGGGATCACAGGCGTGCGCCGCCACATCCTAGAATTACATTTTTGAAAGCATCACTTACTACATTTTTTCATGTTCTTTTCCATGTGAGCGTCTTTACTGTGGTTAAGTGGGTTCTTTAAACATAGATTCCCTTTGTGTATTCATCATGGGGAAGGAATCTTCACTGCCAAAGAAATATGCCCACCTCACTTTCTCCAACACCTGACTTGCTCGATACTCCTTTTATCGTCCTCCACTATTTGCACAAGAAAGAAGTTACTTTCGTGATCATTATAAGACAAAAACAAATAAGTAAAAGATGACAAAAGACAGTGGAAAAGGTGCCTGGCATTGAAAGCCCCGTTGGGAGCCCGCAGTGTGGTGTGGCCAAGGCTCTGGTGAGCTGAAGACCCGCACCCAGGCCAATGGGTTGCTGGGAATGCATTTACCATCATGAAAGTGAACCCCGTGGCACCAGACGCTGTGATCTTTCAAGAGAAACTGGGAATCTGGAATTCTGTGGGACATCTCCGTTTCTGGAATACCAGAAACAATCTTGAAAACACTAAAAATACTTTGCTAGAAATGACATCTGTCAGCTACCTTTGAACCACCCATGGGCTGCTCTGATTTATTTATTTATTTTTAAATTTAAAAAATCGGATTTGGTTTGTAACAAGGGAAAGGTATTTGGTTAAAGCTGGTAAGTGGAGGAAGAAAAATAGGCGAGTGCAGACTTGGAAAGTCAGGAGAACAACAAACAACTAGGCAAACATTTGTGATGAAAACTTCCAAACTATTAGGCATTCTTTACTGGAGATCACTTTAGGTCAAATAATCTGTGCATTTAAAGATGCCATATTTATGTCTGACAATTTTGCTACATGGTTCCTTTATTCCAGATATATATATTTCTTTTCATTTCTTTTTTGAGACAGGGTCTCCCTCTGTAGCTCAGGCTGTTCTTGAACCCACTATGTAGCCCAGGCTGTAACTGAACTTGTGGCCATCCTTTTGCCTCAGCCTCCTGAGTGCTGGGATTACAGGCATGTGCCACCATGCACAGCTGATCGAGTTATACAAGGATTTTGATAAATTCTAAGGAAGTTTAGAATTGCATAAATTCTAAGAAGTTTATGCTTGCATTAAGACTGTTGACGTAGTCATTAAAATCTTTAAAGTTATGTAACAGGGAAGTAGTTACCATACAAATTGCCAAATATATTTATTATAAGTAGAAATAAATTTAGACTAAGAGTCTTTTCACCCAAGACTAAAAAACAAAAACAAAAACAAAAAAACCAAAACCAAAACCAGAAAACCCCACAAAACCCAAAACACTGGGTTTTACCTTTCCTCATCAAATGATACTTCAAGCTCTTGATAGCTTCAGTTAAATGTTCCTTCGTTCATACTGTCTGCTTTCTTCCTCTTGATCTACCTTTCAGAACAATCTTTGCTATCAGAGTATTTTTGTTTTACAAGATAGCAATTCAGGAACAGAGTTGGAATGTTAGAACCTTGTGACAACTCATAAGCAGTTATCACAAGTCTGAACTGATGAGTTTGTCATGCTTTAAAAGTTAAATGACTTTTTTTTCCTTTTATGGAGACTTGTTTAGATTTTCTAGGTCCAAAAGGAAGCAAGTATTTTATCTAAAGTATGGGCAAATGGGAGATCAAAGTACAAGTAAGTGCTTTTGTCCACACTCTTCAACCTGGTCTCTATGTGAGTATGTGTTTTCCTCTTTGCACATTTCCCTTATTGCCATTTACTAGGAGAAAAGTGCACTGCAAATTTCCTGAAATAGTTATGTTCAAAATAGTTATGTTGCTTAGATGGTGCTTGTCCTTAATTCATGTATGCAGTGATAGCGATTAATACCAGTTAAACTAATCACAGATTGATGATATAAAAGGATAGATGTTTTGCAGTAACTATATCGAGAGAAATTCATGTTTTGAAGGACTTTTTAATGTCTTTTAATAAATTATTACTAATAAGCAGGACATATCATATTTAAACACATACCTAAAGGAATATTTGAGCTTAATGTGTATATTCTAGAAAAATGGTTGCCCAAAGACTGATTTGATTTTTTTAGTGTTCTGTATTTGCCAAATAGACATATACTTTCTTATTTGTTAATTAAAGTATTTAAAAGATATTATAGTCTAAAGAATCAATAGTCAACATCAATTATTTGTTACTACTTTATTCATTTACTTCTCATCATAACTCATGAACATAATTGTGGCCATTCGCAGGCCGCAGGGAGGAGAACAAGAAGCCAGATACTTCTGTGAGTTGGCACCATGTGTGGGCCGTGGGGAGGACAATCAGACACCAGCCCCTCCCTGTTAGTCTGCAGCATTCATGGGCTGCAGGGAGGAGAACAAGAAGCAAACCTCGTCCTGTGGGTCAGTGCCTGGTGCAGATTGCAGTAAACACAGCCAGATGCCAGCCCTTCCCAGCATGTAGGCTGGGAGACAGGAGGAGCCAGGGGTCCCCCGCCCCATGAGTGGCTGGCTGATCTGGAGGAATGCAGGCTGAGATGATAGCTACTGAAGTGAAATACAGCATGGTGCTTGTAGTGTTTAGTGTTTCATTGACTTTGTAGGCCTAGAGCTGGTAGTCTGATCATCTGTTTGGAAGATAACAATATGCAGTATAGCATCTATGGGGGTTCTCCTTCTGAATGTGGTAGTCATTGCTAGTTTCCTATTGTCTTGTTTTAAAGTCCTGTGTCATTGTCATTGGTTTGTTTGGTTTGGTTTTATTCTGCTTTGTCTTGTTTGATTTTATTGTGTCTGGTGGCATGGGCAGCTGTTTTGAAGATAACAAGATATATTATGGCAGCTATTTTGGATTTACTATAATCTTGTTTTGAAATCCTGTACTGAATTCATTGTTTTGTTTTTATTGGTTCTATTCTGTTCTATTTTGTTTGATTTTCCTGTGTCTGATGGTATGGGCAGCTATTCTGAAGACTACAGGAGGCATTATGGTAGCCATTGCTGGTTTTCTGCTATCTTGTTTTGGAACCCTGTATCACTTACACTGTTTTGTTTTGATTGGCTTTATTCTGTTTTATTTTGCTTGGCTTTATTCTCTTTAAAATTAAAAATTAAAAAAAAAGAACATAAATGCCTGTGCTTTGTAGATGAGAGACTCTTAGGATGTCATGCCCTTACACAGCTAGTACAAGGGGGAGCAGATCCTAAAGCTATTTCTGTTTGTCTCCAAAAACTGCCTTCTTCCCTCCCTACCATACGAGCACAGCATGAACTTCTGAGTGAGAAGTGCTGGAAAGTCTTTAATAGTCGTGAGAGGCCTGTTTATGGTGAATGTATTTTACCTTACAGTGCAAAACTGGCCTATTGAACATGAAGATTTCTAATTGTGTTTCCAGGAAGCCAAAGTTTTCTCAATCTTCATGGCTTCCATGCCTTTTTAAAATTCTTTTTTGGTCCCTGTATAACATGTAGCATGCTTTGGGGCTTTCCTAACGCCTCTATAAGACAAGGGATATTGGTACGAGTGGTGGAGAAAACTGTTTAAATTTGACCTTACCAATGACTCACTTTTGTGCAAATTATTTAACTTTCCTGAACTTCTGTTCCCCAGTTTGCCCAGTGGTAATATTAACTATCTTATAAGGATTAGGGCTCTTAGCCAAGTATTGGACATATAGCTTCAATAGTGTTTTTCAAATTCATGAGTTAGAATTGAGGATATTCTTTGTTCCTAGTGACAAGAGATTATTTTTATTTATTTGTTTGTTTTATTTATTTGTTTTATTTGTTCATTTTGGTATCAAGAATCAAACTCAGGACTTCATGCTTGCCAGGCAGGCGCTGTGCCACTGAGCTATATCCCCGGCCCAAGGATATTATCAACACAAGAACCCTAGCACAACAGGTTGAAACTAAGGTGTAAGCCGGCTTACACTGACAGGTAGAGAAAATTAATGAGGGAAGCAGGCAGGATGTGATATCCAAAATAACTACTCTTGTCTACCCATGCAGAGCCAAGAGCACAATGCTGCTGACATGGTGACATTCACTGATAGATGACTAAAGAAAATGCATCATTCATCTGGAGAGAGCTAATAGGTCCAGTGAGAGCTCTGTTCTTCAGAACAATGCTTTCCTGTTCTGACACTGGGAGTGGAACTGATTACCTTGGTGCTTCCTGCCAACTCTCCCCAACCTACCCACTGAAATACTTGCCCACTTACAGTGAAGGCATCGCAAAGTGATGCAAGAAAAACAATCTACCAACAGCAGAGAAAATTTACATGAGCTGCGTGAATTTATTGACCTAGTCTTTCATAACCATGGACAAATAACCAATGGTGCTCATATATTTAGGGAAACCACAACACCAAGTAATAGGACAAGATGAATATAGACAAATGGACCAATGGAGTAGAATAGACAACACAGAGACAATTCCACATACCTTTAGTCATCTGTCTCGACAAAGGGGTCAGACATGTATGTTGGAGAAAAGATAGTTTTTTAAACAAATGCTGCTGGGAAAACCGGTTATTCATGTGCGGAAGAATGAAACTAGACCTGTATCTCTCACCCTGTCCTATAATCAAACCGATAATAGATCAAAGATGATTATAAAGATATAAAAGCAGAAACATTGAACCTGCTGGAAAATAACATGGGAGGAACCCTCGAATCCATAGGCCCTGGCAAAGACTTCTTGAATAAAACTCTAATAGGATAAGAAATAATAGCAAGAATCAAAATATGGGATTAAATCAAATTTAAAACTTCTGCAGGGCAAAAACAAAAAACCCAATTGACAGAATTAAGAGTAACCTAAAATAGGGAAAAACTTGGCAGCTGGTCTTCTGCTGGAGGACTAATATCTAGAATATAGAAAGAAGTAAACAAAACAAAACAAAACAAAACAAAACAAAACAAAACCACCCCAAGAAAGCAAATGACCAAAAAAAAAATAGGCAGATAAATCAAATAGACACTTCTCCAAAGAAGAAATACAAATGGCCAATAAGAACAGAAAAAAGTGTTCAGCATGTTTAGCCATTAGGAAACTGCAAATCAAAACAACTCTGATATTCTATCATACTTCAGTCAGAATGTCTATCAACAAATGCTAGTGAAGATGTGGGGGTAAAGGAAACTTCTACTTTGTTGGTGGGAATAAAAACTAGTACAACCACTATGGAAATCAGTATGGAGGTTCCTCAGAAAACTAAACCTAGAAATTCCATTTGATCCAGTACCTCTCCTGGGTATATTCTTGAAAGAATTGAAGTCATCATACTATAAGTAAACACAAGTACCTGTATTTATAGGTAAGTTCTGGAAACAGCTTAGATGCCTATCAACAGGTGAATGGATAAAGAAACTGTGATATATATATATATATATATATATATATATATATCTAGCTATACATATATATCATATATAGATATACATATGATATATGTATGATATATATGATATATATGTATATATATGTATATCTATATAGATATATATGAATTTTATTTCAGCATAAAGAAGAATGAATTCATATCATTTATAGGAAAATGGATTACTTTTAAGACCATAATATTAAGTGAAATAAGTCAAATATAGAAAGCTAAATATCACAAGATTTATTTTATATAAGAAACACAAAATATAAATAAAGAATAAAATACAGGAGAGATGGTAGGGAACAAGGAGACAGACTTTCTGGAAATGGGGTAAGGAATTAGGAAAAGGAAGAGACAGAAGGGTAGGTGGAAGCGGGAAGGGGGTCAAAATGCAGCACACATATGTACCAACTAGCCAAGATGAATGTAAATGTTATGTATTACAGCCATATACCAATAAAATATAAAAATTGATGAAGAAAATTATGTATCAAAGAAAACATAAATTTTTAAAAGTTCTACGTACTGCTGGGCACAGTGGTACACATCTGTAATCCCAGCCACTCTGGAAACTGAGGCAGGAATATTGCAAGTTTGGGGTCAGCCTGAACCATTTCATGAGACCCTGTCTCAAATTTAAAAAAGCAAAACAAAACAAAAAACCTGGGGAATTAGCTTAGTGTGAAGGAAATAATCTTCAGTACAAAAAAAGGGTTCTAATTACTATCTCATGAGATAGAAGGAATAGTACCTACAAAGGTTTTATGTAGAAAGATAACAAGAGGAAATCAAAATTTGACTGCTGTTGAAAGTCCAGAATTAGGAGTAAAACAAAAAGACATAGATAAACTATGAGACAAAAAATAAGCAACCTTAAAGAGCAATGTAGGTTATCAAATATCTCATTGAGACTCAGGTAGGAGCTGAAGTATAGGAAGACGAGGAGCTGGATTACCCTGATGAGTTCTGAAGGGTTCACCTGTTTCTTTTGTACTGTGACTGGGGTGGGGAAAGCAACCTGAAACATTAGGGAAGAAAACATTAGGGAAGAAAACATACAACAAAATCATCTTCTGTATATGAGCTGTGGCATGACATTGAGGAGTTGTGGTGGAAGAAAGGAAAGTTAAGTTTATTTCCGTTCTTCAATTATTTCCTTTGAGTGGCAAAGTTTTCCTTTACATAGGGCTGCATTTCTTTTTCCTGAGATCCAACCATAATAAAGTTGACCTCTATAGCCTTGAAATCTTTGAGAAAAAATGTGTCTATATGTATTTAACATGATTTTTTTCTTGTTATTATTCCTTCAGTAATACAGTATAACAACAATTGTATAGCATTTAGAATGTAATAGGTACTTTAAGTAACTAGAGATGATTTAAAGTATGGAGGAGGATGTATGTAAGTAGGTTATATGCGCTCTTATAGAAGGGGATTGAGTATCCACACATTTCAGCATTGGCAGGAGTTTCAGTACTATTTCCTTGCTCATACTGAGGGATAGATTGTGCTTGACTTTGCAAATAATAATACCAATATAAAAATAAATAATACCAATATAAAAATAATATTCTATGTGCTATTTTTTTCTAATTTCTATGATAAACTTGGAGTCTACACCAGATTTAATAAGACTTAATAAAACAAGGATGAGTTTTTATAAAACAAGATTATAAAAAATACCAACATAAAAAAGACTTTATTAAAAAACAAAACTTTATTTAAAAATGACTTTAATTTTTTAAAAACCCAAGACACTGTAAAACAGGGACAGTATGTCCTTAAATGCTATAAATACTCATTATTTAAGTCATAGTATATTTGATGATATTGAGAATTAAAGGTGAAGGATACAGTAGCTTGCTCATTTCCTTGTTTTATAGAAAGAAAAGTGATACTCTACCTAAAATTAATGTTATAATAAAGAGAATTTAGGTCTATTATTTGAAATTGTAAAAGGTAGTAAACTAAAAAGTAGATTAACCAAGTAAACCTAGGAAAAGGTTAGGGAGAAAGCAGGAAGTAATGGAGGTGAATTGCTTATCTGTTCCAGGGGGGCACTGAGAAGTCACCTTGGGCTTTTGCATCATGAAGTAGAGGAGTATTAGCCATTAGCTGTAGGTGGTTCACCATCAGTCACTCTAGTGGATCTAAATACATACCTACTTTTTTTTTCTGCATATTAACAAGCTAAATACAATTTTTTAATGAGCCTAGTGATTCAATGATTGAAACAACAGTTTCTGTTGTTTATTTGGAATAATACAGGTTTAGGAAAGTAGGAGGAGATTTTTTTCAAAGTCCATTAATATGATGGATGTTTTAACACTCATTGAATTGACCAAATATGCAACAGATTGCTTTCGTTTGAAAAAGTGGAGAGCAGATGTGATCAGTGTGAGGACAGGGTATCAGAACTAGAAGATAAGCTCAATGTAGGTGACAATAGACTGAAAGATAATTTAAAAACAACCAGAGAGGACATGCATGGGCTGACTGGGGGAGAACCAGATGCCAGCTCCTTCCAGCTTGTGGGCAGGGAGACAAAAAGAGCCAACACCCCCTACCCCCACAATCCACCAGCTGATCCAGAGAAACACAGGCTGTGATGATAGCTAATGAGGTAAAATATAACTTAATGCTTGTAGTGTTTAGTGTTTCACTGATTTTGCAGGCCTGAAGCCGGTAGTCTGGTCATCAATTCAGAGGATAACAATGTGCAGTGTAGCATCTATGGGGGAGCTCCTTCTGAAGGTGGTGGCCACTGTTGATTCCCTATTATCTTGTTTCAAAGTCTTGTGTCATTTTCATTGTTTTGTTGGGTTGGATTTTATTCTGTTTTATCTTGTTTGCTTTTGTTGTATCTGATGACATGAGTAGCTATTTCAAAGATAACAAGATATATTATTGTAGCTATTTTGGATGTACTATTGTCTTGTTTTGAAGTCCTGTATTGTAGTTATTGTTTTGTTTTTATTTGTTCTATTCTGTTTCTGTTTTATTTGATTTTACTGTGTCTGAAGCTATGGGCGACTATTTTGAAGACAACAAGAGGCATCATGGTAACCATTGTTGATTTCCTATTACCTTGTTTTGAAATCCTGTGTCACTTATACTGTCTTGTTTTGATTGGCTTTATTCTGTTTTATTTTGCTTGGTTTTATTCTCTCTAAAGTAAAAGAAAAAAGAAAAAGTGGAAAACTGTGTTTCCCTGAAGAGGTATGAAAAGAACGTGTATTAGAATTACATGTAAGTTAATTAAAGTAAGCCCTAAATAACAGTCAGAAATGATTTTATACTATTTTCATTATGCACAAACATGCGTATGACTTGTAGATCATTTCTCTTTGCTATTTCTTTTTCACTCTTTTCAATTCTAATCATCCTGTTTTCTGTCTTTCCTGAAAGTATTTCATTCACATTCTTCAGTGTTTTACATTTTTTAGAACTTCATATCTCTGATATTTTTTAAGTAAATAAATGTTTACTGCTGCACACAGGTCTTAGAAACAGTTTTATGCAGTATATTAAGTTCAGAGTGGTGACATGTGTTTAATGTAACACATTGTAGAAACCTGAAGCTTTATTTCTGAAAGATTAAGTAAACAGAAAGACATGAACTGACTTGTCAGTGTCTACATTTATAAAGGAAGAGATAGTTCTCGCATGATCGTTAAAAACTGGTACATTCATTGGCAGAAGAACATGTGAAAATCACACCCATGTGAACACAGTGAGACAAATTCAAGGCGAGCTAATTCCCAGCTACAGAAGTAATGGAAATAATACCAAGTGATCATCTCCAGTTGATTCTAAGAGCAGTAAAGAAAGCTAGAACTTTCCATTTCATGCCATTTTATCCTGTTTGAACTTTTAAAAGCAGTCATAGTATTATTAACACCATAGATCCATGACTGTCCCCTAAAGTGTTGATGATACATTAAAAGTTTGGATATGGAATGTAAGTCTTTTGGGTTTTAAATAATTTCTGTCAGAGGGTTCCTTTTTTAACCCTTGGGGTATCTGATATGTTATCCACTTTCTTTCTTATCTATTGTATATTTCATTGGTAGTATCTACTATTTGTTACTAATTACTGGCCACTTCTACCCACCATTTTCGTCTGTTACTGTAACTCCAAAGCACTCACCCCAGAATACAATTTGCAATCTGGCTCAAGGAAAGCATCAGCTGGAAAAGCTAACAAACTGATAAGAGGAGCTTACTGTGAAACATTCTGAATCTATCTTAGTCCAAAACATTTTTTTCATTGTGAAAATACAGAGTTCACTGGAAAGTTTGGAACTAAAGTATACCTAAGTAGAATCTTTGAGCAAAGTTTTGTTTTGTTTTGTTTTAGCTATTATCCTCATCACCATAGTCCCTGGAGACAGAAGCCTATTGTTAGGTGAATTATTCTCATGTCTAGTTTGCAGATGTAGGAAATGAGAGTTCCAGAAAAGTAGACTTGTTCTCAGTAACAAATCGGCATTATTGTCAAAACTGTAGACTTAAAACAGCACAGCTCACAGGAAGGATTTTGATGGATGTTAGTTGATTGAGACCATGAATCTTGTTTAAAGGTAGACAGACATCTACAAGGGTCATCTCTTTGCCTTTCTGCACAATTTTAAAACCACTGGGAAAGAAAAAAAAAAGCCCACAATCTTACACAGCTCATGAATTCTGTTGCCAACAACTTATCGTTCTTGAGGAGGTTGAATTCCCACACACTTTTGAGTCATTGGATGCCCACTGTATGCCAGTCACTGAGCTTGGAACAGGAAAAACCAAATAAATAGAAAATCAAGAATATTTGCTGATATTAAGTGGGGAAGGGCAACGCAGACCGATCAATTTCTTGACACTGTAAGGTAGATTTGCAGGGCTGGTGAGGTGAGGATTAGAGCCTATGGGACATCAGAGCTAACACAGACCTACTTGGCTTTAGGGAAAGCTTCTGGAAAAAGGCAATGCTTCGTTAGTATCTGTTCTGTTCTTTGTTTAGTGATATTTGTTTACTTGTTTAAAAATTCCAAATCCTACACAAAAATATAAGCACTAGTATAATTTACCCAAAATCTCTTTTTACAGTGATGGTGAATACCTTTTCAGGCATATCTGTGTATATGTTTATTTACACATCTTTAAACAAATGTGGCTGCACTCCACATGCTATTTAATATCTTCATTATGTTCCACTGAACAATACAGCCTAGATCACAACAACTAAATGAATTTAAAATTTTATTATTGCTTTTCATGGCTACATAGTATCCAATAATAATATTTTGAGCCTTTTTAAAATTTTTATTTTAAAGATAATAAAGCCCAATACAACAAAACAGAATAGATAAAATCAAAACACAGCAGTGAAATTGGTACAGAACTTCAAAGTAGGATAATAGAAAAATAACAATGGCTACCATAGTATATCTTGTTATCTTCACAATAGTTGTCCATTCCATCAAATATAGCAAAATCAAACCAAAACAAAACAGAATAAGATGAATGAAGGCAGAATATTGAATAAAGCAAAGCAATCAGAACAAAACAAGTGAGAACAATATTGGATTTCAAAAACAAGATACAAGGAAATCCCGCATAATTGTTATATTGCATAATGTTATCCTCCTTATAGATGCTCAGACTGCTGGCCCCAGGACTGCAAAGTCAAACAAACA
>RJWT010048062.1:0-11204 GCA_004365215.1 Cuniculus paca | reverse complement strand
GAGGAGGGAGCTAGGCCCTTCCAGGCCACACCCACAGTGACCCACCTCTTCCCACCCAGGATCACACTTAGCTATAAACTCATCCACTAATGAATACAGACCCTCATGATCCAATCATCTCCCACAAGCATTACATGTGACTGCACGAGGCTTTGGGGGAATATCCAGATACAAATCATAACATCTCCTTTATTTTTTAATGTTTTCCTTTCCCTGTATATTACTGTTGTATATAGAGTTTGATAGTTGTAGATAGTCTTACAATTTGGGCCTTAGGTTATAAAATATTGAGACAAGAATAATAATATGAGAAGACCAAACATTGTCATCACTCAGAAATCTTGGACTTAGAGGGAATGCAGTTACTGATAAAACATTAAATTAATCCCTTCTTTGGAGAGATATATGATGAAAAATAACATTACATTTGGTGAGTTCCTTGGGCCTGATCTCTAACCTCACTTCTGGTCATTCTTCTTGGAACTGGACTTGACCAGCATCTTAAACATGGACCTTGATGTTGGATCCGACTGTGGACAAGGACCTTGGACCCAAATTTTGAACCAATACCAAGATCAGGCCATAGAATTTGGAGCCATAACTTTAAACTTGGATCAGGTCTTTAGGTGTGGACATTAACCTTTGTCTTTAGAACTGGGCCTGAATACTTACCTTGACTTGGAACTAGAATTTGCAATCTCTTTTGACATGATACTATACCAAGTCCTTGAACTTTCATGAGGACCCGTATCTGAGCTTTGGAATAAAATGGTGAAACTTGGATATGGATCTGAATTATCAGTAGTCATAACTTTTGCACTTGGACCTTGAATTGAACCTCTGAACCTTAATCTTAAGTCTAAGAGTCAGTATCAGAAGTTTGACCTGGAAATTGGAGAGTGACTTTGAACATGGAACTTATACCTAAGTCTAGACCTGGCCTTATTATTTGACCTGTAAACTGGATTTGGATTGTACCTTGGATTGACATAATCTGGATCCAGACCTAAGCCTTGAAATAAAATTATGAAATTAGGACCGGGAATATGGCCCTGGACTTTGAGTCTCAAGTCTGGACCTCAGACATAGATCTTGGACCTGGACTTCAAGGATAAACTTAGGCACATTTGATATAGAAATTATGACATCACACCTGGACTTTCAACATTGACCTGGACTCACTTTGAATCAAGATGTTAGAACTAGATATAAAACTTCTAACCACCATAAAACTTGACCTGGAGCTTGGGCCTCAATTACACCTGGATCTATCCAGGACCTACAAAGTCTAATTTATATTAGACCTAGACAGTGGATTTGCACTTTAAACTTAAATCATAAACTTTGACCCAAACCTCATACATGGTTCTGGACCTTAAAGCTTTACCTGAGACTGGGGTTTGACCAGGCCATTAGGCCTAACCAGAGACCTAGACTTTGAAAACTGAATCTTAAACCTTGATCTCATGTTGTACACAAATCTTGGACAGAAAACTTAGATCTGGCTTTGAACTGCACATGGTCCTGACCTCACATATAAAATTCTACTCTGGAATTGACCATAAGATTGACTTTAGACTTGAATCTAAGCTTTATCATTGGACCAGACATTGCACCAAGACCTTAGAGCTGAACCTCAGACCTGGAAATAGGTTTTGAACATGGAACTTGGACTTTGCTTTGAGCTCACATTAGACTGAACTGAGGCCTGCAGCTTGAATTTGAACACTGGATATGGACCTGAAACCACAGAATAGGGTACTGGATCTAGATTTAGGACTTTAGAAATGGAATTTGGACCTAGAACCTAGACCTCAGATGTGGACTTCTCTATTTCTTGGTGGAACAAGTCTTAATGATTACAAGTATTATCTAACAAAAATCTAAAAAATACTCATTCTTCTCAGTTATACTGATGAGTCCTGGCAAATCTGTAAAACTGAGCTAAGAATCATATAGAGCCCTCAAATGTTCCTTTTGCAAGTTAGAGTGTGTCAAAGTGAAATGAAACAGTATTCATGTAAGAGCACATTGTCACACATTGTTATCAAAAGTGCATTCTTACTGCACATTAGAGTCAATTAAGATGAATCAGGTAAGTGTTTGACAAGACAACCAATTTTCCCAAATGCACGAACAAGATCAGGCTCATACTTTTATTCTCAAAAGTATGTTCTTGCTTCAAGTTAAATGAAGCCAGCTGTACTTCTACAAGAAAGAAAACAAGCTTAGAATTATAATCAAAATTTAAGCTTCGATTCCAGCACCAAAGTTCAGGACCAAAGTCAAACTAAAAGGTCTGAATCTATCCAGCTTCCATGTCAAAGGTCTAACACAATGTCTAAGCCAAAGCAAAATCCAAAATCCAGGACCACGGTCTAGGTATAAGGACCAAAGGCCACATCCAAGGTAGAGGTTCAGGTCTGAGTTACAATTCCTGATATAAGGACCAAGGTCCATGTCAAGGGTCCAACATAAACGTGTATGCTCCAAGTCCAAGGTCAAAGAACAGATACAAGGTCAAAGTTCCAAGACCAATCTCTAGTACTACAACTAAGCTCTAAGTGTAAGGTCATGTCCAAGGGACTAGACAAGCATGGGTCCAAAGATTAGGTCCAATGTCCATGTCATGATCCATAACTCACATCTTCCATCCAGATACAAGGGTGTCATGCACCATGGCAAAGGTAAAAGTCAACATAGGAGGTGAAAGGTCCAGATCCAAGTTCAAGGGGCCAATCAAAACCCAAGTTCCAGAGCTGAGATCCCATCCAAGTAACTAGGAAGACCTAGGATCAATGATTATGTCCAACATCCATGGCTAAATCAGCTGTCCTCCAGTCAATTTGAAGGTCAGATCTGGATCTGATGTGCATGACCATGGTTAAAAGTCATAATTCAAAGTCAAAGTCCAGCCTGCAGGGTACAGTTCCAGGGTGCAGATGCTGGTCCAGATGAAGGTCCAGAAAACATCTGTGTGCAAAACCCAGATTGAACGTTAAGGAAACATCTGAGATCTTCCTATGTTTTTTAAGTCAAAGCCCAGGTTCTGACCAAGAACTTAACTGAAGTTCAAGTCCAAAATTCTGGACGTGAATTCTGGGTGAAATTCTGGAAAAAATCTGTATCTAAGGTCAAGATCTAGTCCAGATTGAGTACAAGTCAAAAATCTAAGGTCCAGTTTATATTCCAAAGTCTGAGACCAATTCCAAAGTCTAGGTCCAAAGCCTTGGTTCAACATCAGGACAAATCCAAGTCCAAGGTTTGATTCTGATCCCCACCAGAGTCCAAATTCAGGTCAAACATTCAGATGAAGGTTAAAGTTCAGTTTAAATTGCTAGTCAAGGTCCAAGACCATATCCACAGGCCAGGTACAAAGTGATGGTTGAAGATCTGGGTCAATGTTCAAGTTCTATGTGTTAGTTCCACATCCAAGATCAAAATCCAAGTTCTAACAGCCACAGCCAGCATCATGTCCAATTCCTGGTCCAAGTCTTATTCTAATGTCCAGGGGTAGTTTAGGTCCATGGTCCAAATTCGACCTTAAAGATCCAAGCCCAGTTTCAGGTCCATATCCAAATGCAAGAACAGTGCACAGGTCCAAGTTTCAGTTCCCAATATAAGGTCTAAATACACATACAGCTCTGAACTCCATGTGCTGTATCTGAACCAGGGTCCAATATCTAGATCAAAGCAAGGTACATAATCCAGGCCCAGGGTCCAGGTTTGGTTCTAATTTTCAGATCAATGAAATAAAGTGCAAAGGTCTGAGATTGAGATCTGTGGTTTAGGTTCCAGGCCTCTGTTCAAAGCTGGTTTCAATATCCGGGTCTGAAGTTCAGGCCAGAGGTTCAAGGTTGATTTCCCAGATCCCAGCCCAGTTCCAGGTTCCAGGCCTAGACCCAAACTCCGGTGCTCTGAAGGGTGAATTCACATTCAGGGCCCAGGACAGATGTCTAAATCTAGGCCCAACATCCACGTCCAGGTTCAGAGTTCCAAGTTGAGGTTCACTGTCCAGGTCCCGTTCAGAATCCTAGGACCGACTCCAAAGTAGTGTTTGTGTTTGAGGTTTGGGTCCAAGTTCAAGGCCTAAGGAACAAGGCTAAGGCTGTGGTCCAGGAGCAACACCAGAATTCCATTGCTATGTTAGGCAGTTTTCCATCTCTGTGACAAAATACCTGACATAAATCAACTTTAAGGACAAAAAGTTTATTTTGGCTCCAAGTTTCAGAGATTTTAGTCCCTGTTTGGATGGTTTCATTGCTGAGACTGAGTTGAGTCAGGACATTACAGCGGAAAGGTAGAGCAGAGGAAAGGTGCTCACCACGTGGCAATGAAGAAGTGAGAGGTGGGAAGAGCCAGTGAGGAAGCTGGGGAGAGAATTAGCCCTCAAGGGCACAGCCCTAGGGACCCACTTCCTAATGGCCCATTTAGCCATGAACTCATTAATGGGTGAGTGATCCACTGCCTTTCTAGGTCCCACCTCTAAATGCGACAGCAAATAGGAACACCCAGGATTTGGAGGCAGATTTACTTACATCTACAGGCACCAGCTAGGAATCAACTGTTTCTCAAAACGTCAGACCCCAATCTCTGGTGATCTAGGGCTTCCATGAGATAAGCAAGCAAGAAGTACAGGAGAAGCATGGCTTGTCAGTTGGGGATTGGTTCTTCCAATATGCATCACAGCGACCGGCTGTTTCTAAGAGACAGAAACAACTGGAACTGCACCAGGAACTGTTACCCGGGCAACTAAGAAACAAGTATACTGGCCGGGGGGGGGTGTCTTTCTGTTACATAAACACTGGTGCCTTAGGGATGGAGCCCTCAATGGATGAATCTTTGGGGTACAGTTCGCATTTAAACCATAACAGTTACCGAAGTCCAAGAGCAAGGTCAGTAGGGTAGCACCACCCTAAGGTTCATGCTCAAATCAAAAGTCCCAGTCTAACAGGATATCCAGAGTCATGTCCGAGTTCGGGCCCTGTCCGAGACTTGTGTCCATGTGTGAGGCACAACTTTGTTTAAAGGTTGGAGTCCAAGGTCCAGGTTTAAGATACAGGGCCAAAGCCTGTAGCTAGTGCTGATCCAGGTCCATCTCAGAAATCTAGGTCCAAGATCCAGCTCCACATTTAGAAGCACTAATCCACCATGCAAGTCTATACGAAAGGAAATGTCTGAATCCATGTTTGAGGTCCACGAAGACCAGGATAATGCCCAAGATTCTGGCCTGGGTACCAAAAACAGCTCAGGTTGATCTTAGACCTGTTTGTTCAAGCATCCCTTGGCTCTACAACACCCTGTTTTAACCTCCAGTAGCAACTCTTAAGAACACTGTGGGACTTGGATCTGGTTTCCACAAGTAGTGAGAGGGTTCCATTTCAAAGTAATGTACAACTCCAAGTTTTTTTTCACAGATATTGACGAGATTCGCTGGTAGAGTTGAGAGCTTATTCTTTTCAGATCTTGCTCACATGATGCTTGCATTCCTTGCAGATTATTTTATCAGGGCTTAAGAAGTTGCTTTTGAGAAAGACATCTGAGCCTTGTTTGCACTCATACTGCTTCATTGCAAAAGAGCTCTACCGTTTCCCAGTTCTACCCAGAGAGAGTTGTCATATTCTCACTGGTCCTCCTCTTACAACTAAAAACCCTGGACACAATACGGCAAAGAAGGGAGGCCATGACTGCCTGATGGCCTCTGGACTTGAGGAACAATGCCTTGGGGAGTCCCCTTGTTTTCCTCCTTGCCTCCCGCATAGCCTGAACAGGTTCCTGTGCAAGCTTGCAGCCCAGAACCATTATCAGGCACAGACACACAACCCTGAGGAGCAGGAAAAAGACAGCTTACAAACAGAAGATCTTGGCAACACTCACCCTGCTCCAGCCAAATAACAAATGGAAAAACACACAATGTGCCCCTGACAGCTTCTGTGGAGCCGTCCAGGGTGCACACCCTGTTCTCCTGCCAGGTGGCATTACCGAGTCTGCGCAGGGAGCTCGTACTCCACTCCCTGCCCGCTGGAGGCAGCTAGGACAACAGTTTCCCCAAAGCAGCAGTCTCCCCTCCTACCGCATGGCAGCAGCGGGACTTACCGAGGCAGTGTGCAGGGACTTGTCGCCACCAGGTTTTGCTTCCGCTGCTGGTGCTAACCAGGCCCAGAGAGGTGCTGTCTCCAGCCCACTCAGTGTCAGTGAAACCCAGCAAGGCATTGCGGGTTGGGCACCAGCCCCAGTTGATCGATCATTCTGTTTTCTTTCTATGCCTGGGGTCGGAGAAGTCCAGTGGGGAATCGAGCACCACCACACCCAGCAGGAAGCAGACAGCAAGGCCAGGAGAAGCACAGCTAGCGATGCATGCTGATGCCTCACTTACAGAGCCCAGCAGGGAGTGAGCCTCCAACCTCGCTGGTAGTGGCAAAGTCCCGTGCGCAGGGCTGGGGCTGCAGCTCTGAGGCGGATCACTGCTTAGCACGTACAGCTTCTGGCCTCGATCTCCGGCCTCAAGAAAATGAACAAAGGAGCAAAACAGTCGCCAACTTCTTTCGCCCTTAGCAAGGAAGCCAGTGGGTTTAAACTCGTGTAAACCCAGCCACTCAGAAGACTGAGGCAGAAAGAGCCCAAGTTCAAGGTCTGCCTGGGTGACTTTGTGAGACTCCATCTCAAAATTAAAACTAAAAATAAAGAATTGGAGGTGTAGCTCAGCAGTAAATGCTTGACTAGCATGTGTGAGGCCTTGGGCTCAATTCCAAGTACCACAAAATGAACAAACAAAACAAAATACCTGTGGGGTGATAAAGAAGGGTATGACATTCATGCTATCGGGTTCTTAGAGGAGAAGAGAGAGGATGGGACTGAAAAAGCATTTGAATAATGACTAAATTCCCAACTTTAGCAAAAGACATAAATGTTCAGATTCAACCAACTAGTATAAATCCAAGCCAAGACACTTCACTATTAAACTTCAGAAAACTAAAGTCAGACAATATCTTAGAAGCAGCCAGAGAGGAACAGTGAATTAACTATGGGGACCATCAATTCAAACAACAGCAGATTTCTCACCCAAAACCATGGATACAAGGAAGAAATGGCACAAGATTTTAACTACTGAAAAATTATACTTAAAATAATCACTTAAAAAAATCTATACAAGCTGGGCATGGTGGCACATGCCTATAGTCCCAGCACATGGGAGGCTGAGTCAGGAGGACCATTGTGATTTTGAAACTAGCCTGGGCTACAAAGTGGGTTCAAGGCCAGCCTGAACTGCATAGTGAGACCCTGTCTCAAAAAGACAAAAAAAAAAAAAAAAGAACTATACAAATCAATATTTCTAAATGCTTAGCAATAAAGCAAGATAAAATCCTTTAAAATGCTCAAATAGCCCATCAGAAGGTAATAAGAGAGAAGTTGAGGAACAACAAAGGGAACAAAAAGAAAATATACGTATAATAAAATAGCAAGTCACCAATTAATATAAATATACCGGTAAAAAGACAGATATTGGCCAAATGGATTAAAAAGAATATACAACAATATGCTGTCTACAAGAAATTCTTTTCATACACAAAAACACAGACTGAAAATATAAGGAGGAAGATATATGATCCAATGGGTAATAAAAAGAAAACAAACAAGTGTCTCTAATAATATAAAGTAAACGTCAACGTGATAAAAAGTGACTAAAGACAAAGAGGAACATTGCATAGTGGTTTAACAAAACAGCCCACCTGAAAGGTGGCAATCCTAAAGGCACACATCCCACATAGCAGTGTGTTTCTACACTTTCTTGCTCACATAAAGCTTATGTTCATATCTTTATTCTAAGAAACAATAAAAGCAGTTGATGTTTACAATGCCTCCTACCAAGCTTGTTTCCCCCCATAATGCTGTTTCTTCAACTTCACTTCGATTCCGTTTATTTTGTCTGTGTCGCAAGTCGATAGCGTTGACAAGAAAATGTGTTGAGTTTCTTTGTTCACATTGATCTCGAGTTATTCCACCAAGCAGTAAGTGCCTACAGAGAAGAGCATCCAGTACCAGACTTCGGTTCTGCAATACTGTTTCTTCCAGCAAATGCTTATGCTCGCCTTCATCTGCAAAATTGCCCAACATTGTCCTTTAGAGGAAATTTTCCCCAGCTGTAGGATCTAATTCTGGGTAATGCCTTGTCTGTTTAGTTTGGAACAGTCCTTGCCTTTGTTTTCTCGATACTGACATTTGTGAAGAGCACGGTGCACTGCTTGGCAGATGGGTCCTTGCTTTGGTTCTGATGATTTCCTCATGATACAGGAAATGTATTTATTGGCAGGAAGACTGAGTACACGATATGTCCCCAGGTATCAGATCAGGAGACAAATGATAGAACTTTGTCCCATTACTGGTAATGTTGGCTCTGATCTCTTGGCTAAGGTAGTATCCGCCAGACTTTTCCACTGTAAAGGTATCCTTCTCTTTATGACTTGTGGGGTTTTCTATCAATGTTGGTTGATAACTGTATCTTGTGATGTGTGTAATATACACCTTACCAGTAGAAGGCAAATACCTTATTTGTTTTTTCCTCTCAAAGGGATGAACCTTGGCACAACCACTCTCCAGTGTAGGATGATAACACCCCGCTGTTTTGCATGGTCATCCATTGGCCCCAGGAAGCTGTTTTTGCACATGGCTACGCACTCCGTAGGCTCAGTGTTGGCAGCTCCAGCATCTCCAGTAGTGAGATCTATTTCCTGCTTCACAATGGGATGGAGAGATGCCTGCTTTTCTAAAGCAGCTCTCATTAGGAAGAGGACACCTTTCACCTGAGCACTCACTACAGCTGTGGCAGAGGCGGTAGCATCCCCACCTGTCCCTGCTTATGCTCTTTTTAAGGCCCAAATAATCCACAGAAAGAAGTCTTTGTTTGAATACACATGGATATTTACATACACTTTTTTTGTTATTTTAGAAAGAATTTCATATTTGGAATTAATTATTGAATGAGAATATTGCATAGGTCCACTGATAAAATACAATCAGTTTATTGGCTATTTTAGCTATTTATCTTGTTGTTGAGACGCAATACCAAACACCCACAACTCTAAGGAGGAGAGGCTTATTTTGGCTCACAGTTTGTGGGGGTTTCAGTCCATAGTCAGCTGGTTCCAAGGCAGGGAGGCACAGCAGAGGTTATGGCAGAAAAGAAACAGTCCATGGCAGGGCAGGCAGGAAGTAGAGAGGGATCAAAGGGGAGGGGGGAGCTAGACGCTTGCAAGCCATGCCCACAGTGACTCACTTCCTGCCACCAGGTTTTACCTCCCAACATCACATTTAGCTATAAACTCGCCAGTGAACTAATCCAGTGATGAGCATCACACCCCATGATGCAACCGCCCCCTGAAAGGCCCACCTGTGAGCACATGAGGTTTTGGGGTAGACAGCTGACATAAACTATAACACCGACGAATACATAAATATTTTTAAATATGCCATAATTTGAAGCATTTTCTGTCAGCCTCTTAATGTATCCCAGTTTGGACACTTTAGCCCACATCACTGAGAATTTAGGTGCTGCAGTTTGGACTTTGAACATCCCCCATACACCCACGTGGTGCTGTTGGGTGGTGCTATGGATCCTGACGAGGCAACCCAGTTGGAGGCCCTGGGTCACTGGGGGCATGTCCTGGAACAGGGCTGTGGGACCCCAGTTCTTCCTACTCTCTCCTCTTTTGCTTCCTGGGCATAAGGTGAGCAGTTAGCTCCGCCAAGCAATAGCATTGTTGTCCTCCATCATGACCACCGGAGCCCAGAGCAATGGTTCTGCCCCATCCTGAACTAGAACATCCGAGACTGGGAGTTGAAACAATTATTTTCTCTTTGTAAGCTAAAGATCTCAGGAATTTTATTATGATGGCAGAAAGCTGATTAACAGTAGGAATGGCTCTAGAGCAGCCTTCAAGCCTGCCTCGTCACCCTCATGCCATCATCCCTTCCTCCATTTGCTCCGAGCCACAAGCCTGAGCCCCGAACCAGACACACCCCCTTAGCAAGCAAGGGTATTGAAGGAGGGACTCAGGAAGAGAGGAGGTGGGGGGACAGGATGGGGTAGAGGAGGAAACCGAGCAAAACTCAGCTGCAGACCAAATCCACTTTGAGGCAAGGATCCAGACTTTCTTGCCCTGTGCCAACTGGACTTCAGTCCTGAGCTGCCCCCAAGGGATATGGCTCCCACGAGTGTGGGCCGCTCTCTGGAGCAGCCCGGAGTGGTCCTCCTGGTGGAGGGGATCTGAGCAGGCAACACATTGTTCTGCTTTATACCTGTGCCCCCACACACTCTGCCTCCTAGGCTCGGGGTGGGACTAGTGGAAGGGGCTGCAGCTGGCTTGGTAGTGGGAGGTGAAGCTCGGTCAGAAGAGGCAGACGCTGTGGGAAGGCCGGCCGAGGTGCCTCTCCCCCCCGATGCCCGCCTTTCCTCCTCCTTCCTGTGCACCATGAGGTGAGCAGCTCCTCCGCCCAGGCCCTCCTGCCGTACTGCTGACCGTACAAGGAGTAAAGCGTGAGCCAAGTAACCCTCAGCCTCACCTCCTTTATACTTTGGGTGTCAAGGATTTCTCCTGTCATCCCAGTGACGAGGAAAGTGACTAAGACAAAGTCGTCCTTGAACAATTGATGCTCAAGGTCCTGCCTTGGAACCACTGAATCCCTGGGGTCACCAAGCCCCCCAGAATCCAAAAGAACATGAGCGGGAGGCATTCACTTCGGATGTCACTTAGACCACCCCAGCCACGGCTGCAAGGCTAGGTGGCCACACCTCCGGAAACTTTCCACCCTCTTCTTTTCAGACCCCAAGAACTCAACACTGCCCTATCCGGTCCACCAACTGCCAGTCACCCTCTTCCTGGACAACCCAGTTTCGCTCTTTCCTCCAGGAGCTGGTTCCAGGCAGTGAGACAGCCCACCCCTCTGCAGGCAGCCTCCCTGTCAGACTCAGAAACACAAAGGCCCTGTGGACTCCTCCCTGGCAGCAAGGCCCCTGGGAGGCTGCACTTGGAGCCACACCTAGATCACTCCAGCGTCCAGCCGGTTCCTCAGGTGCCAACGAGCAGCCATTATGCAAATTCTGCGTGGTGTGCCTGCGAGGTGGGCGAGGTCAGGACACCTGTCGTTGGAGGCAGGACATGGTGCCCACTGTCCAATGGGAGAATCGAGGCTGCAACCCACAGCTC
>RJWT010048061.1:0-11206 GCA_004365215.1 Cuniculus paca | reverse complement strand
TGTTAAAAGACATAAAAAACATATCATCTTAACTCTTTTAAGTGTAGAGTTCAGTGCTGTTAAATACATTTATAATGTACAGCCATCCCTGCCATTCATCTACGTAACACTTTCACCTGAAAACTGAAACTCTACCCTACAACAGTAGCTCCTTGTGTCTCTGTCCTAACCAGTATGCTATTGTTTGTCTGGAGGCTTCATGACTTTTATAGTTTGCTTTGTAATATAAAACATTGCCTGTCTATGTGCTGGGACTTATTGCTGGGGATAAGACCTGTTATCTGTCATTTCTCATCTCCATGCATTTGGTCATTCTATCTCTTTCCACAGAGGATTGGAGATGGTACTGATAGATAACAGAATCATGATCGACATTTGCATAGCTCTTTTCCATTGGCCTAAATTACTTTATTCAACCTCATTATGGTCCTAGGAGATGACTATATCATCCGTCTCAGACAGGTACCCATAAGTAGGGGAGCCAGGAGGGAAACCTAGAATTTCTGGTTTAAATTCACATCTTTTTCATCAATATCATACCCTCTAATCAGCTTGCCACTATGATTAAATAAGATACAAGAACTGGTATTTATTATCTAGATCATATCTCAAAAACTGAAAGTGCTTCTTTACAACTGAAACAGGACAAAGATCCCCTTGGATTTTTGCCCGATGGAGACATGCAGAGTTGCTATTCTCTTGGTTGGTGCACTGGCTTTAACACTTAGAAAATTTAATTTAATTTAAATGTGAGAGAAACATCTCATTCAAGCAAGAGGATTCCTGTGGATTCCATAGGAAGGAGCTGTGTTCAAAGGGAGATGGGGGCAGCGTTAATATCTGAAGCTTAAGTCATCACGATCGTTTATTGAGGCGGCTGTATATTGCTGCGCAAATACATCACATGTGATCTTGTACGGGGGGATTTCCGTAAGCAGCATGATTGCTGAACACAATTGGATTTTAGGTAAGTCTTATACATCTGTTTCATATCACCTTTTGTTATAGGATTTCAAAGGGCTCGTGAAACACTACGGAAATGAAATGATATCTAGCCCTTATCAAAAGTGCAGGAGTATTGCACTGGTGGTTATGAGAAGTATGAACAGGGAGATATTTTGAAATTGTACACAGGCCACTCCATACCGCAACCCTGGGCTTTGGAAATCATCCAAAGATACTTACCTTGAGAACATATGTTTCCCTGATTTCTTTTACTGCAACTATGCACACAGTCGAATAGCATTTTTGTTTTTTGGAGTAAGCATTGCAGTTTTTATTTCAGCGATATCAGGTTTGGGAAAACTTTGCAAGTGAAATTGGTATCTTTTTATAATTTTAGACCTTCAGGCATTTCTCCAAAGGTATAATAAGGTCATGGGTGCCAGTTCTTCCCTGCAAAAGTGCCAAAGTCATGTGACCTTTAGAGCTAAGGGAGCATGGGGTTGTTGGGCCTGACACTGAACTATAAGAGAGGGACAGGCCCCTTCTTGTTGTTGGATAATAGGACAAACACCCACACTCTAGTCTAAATTTGGCAGCTGTTCCTCAGGAGACATTGATTTATGGTGACACTGAATCTAGACTACAGAGAGCAAGAGAGTCCATATGGTGTTTGGCATTTGGGCAAGAAATGTGATTTATGTAGGAATTTACAGTTTTAAACTCAGAGCTATGAAATTATTTTAAGGATGTGAAGGAACTAGTCCAACATAGTTTCGTCCAATACGTTTGTTTTCTATGAAGAAATGAGCCTGGGTCATTAGATGACTTACCCAGTGCTCACACCAGGGGCTTTCAGATGTCACACCTGTCCCCTGGAGCCCATTTTACCACTTCCTTTATTTTTCAAGATAAGGATAGACTTAGTTACTGTAAAAACAGTAGATTAGATTTATTTCAAACTTTACGTGTCAGGGCTGTAATTTGTTCACTATTTCATTTAATTTTGAAACCCATACAGGGGTGGTGAACCTATGACACTCATGCCCACGCCGGGCTGTTTATTATCACTGAAAGCTCTGAAAGGTTCACCATCAGTGGTCTAGGTACTCTACTGCTGCTACCCTATCCTACAGATGAGGAAACTGAGGCTTACTGAGGCCATGAAAGACTTTGATCCAAACCACATTCTCTGCCAGAGCCAGGAGGTCCACCCCGTCTCCTGTGAGACCACCTTCCCAGCCACCACCTGAGAGTAATGCGGTCTCTGATAGGGAAAGTCCTTGCACAGGAGTTTCTGTTGAACATTATTAGTCCAAGGAACAAAGCCCAGGGCTCCAGACAATACTTCACTTTCCAACCGCTCAGTGTCTCCTTCCTCTTTCTTATGCCTTCCCCGGTTGCTAGCTGTTGTCTCCAGGGCTGCAGCTTGATTTGTGGTATGTTCTCCTGCATCCTGCATACCTGGGGCGGCCTGCACCCTGACCAAGCCTTCCCTCCTCTGTGCCTGTCATCTACGCAGGGCTTCCGCTGAGTCCTTCTCCTTTTATTTATTCTTCTGATTGCAAAGGTCCTTAGGGAAGAAATTCACTGTTTGTTCAGAACAATCTTATTTACTGTATAAGGTTGTATATACCTTTGACACATATAAATATTAAATAACAATATTATTCATTTTAACTGAAGTAGACCTTTTTTTTTTCAGTGCTGGGGATTGAACTTAAGGCCTCGTGCATGCTCAGCACGCCTTGTACCCCTGAGCTACCTCGCCGGCCCAGCAAGTTGTTCTTTCAAAAAGCAGATAGTTTATTTGGTTGTTATGGTGAGCAAGGTTATAAGTGAACCCCTTAGCTTTTTTCAAACTTGTGCATATTCTTTTCTTTTTCTTTCTTTCTTTTTTTTGTTATTGTTGTTGTTTGGTACCAGGGATCAAACTCACGACCTTGAGTTTGCCAGGCAGGTGCTGTGCCACTGAGCTATATCCCCAGCCACAATCTTTTATTGACGGCAAAGAAAGTACATTCTCACTCTGATTTTATTAGAGAATATTTGTTGTGTTGAGAGCATTGCCTTATTTAGTTGAGTGATTGGTTGACTTTGGCTCCATATTTAAGAAAATATACTGTTTGGGGGAGATGAGCATAACAAGGAGGGACTTTGTATCTCCTTTGTACCTGAAAGCATTTCTACAATGTGCCAGAGCTTGATTTATGGTGTGTGTATCAGTAAGGGAATGATAAATACGCAGTGCAAATTCAGTTTTGATCCCAGCAATCCAAACCACGTAATTTCTTTGCTTCCAGGGCCCCGCAGTAAGTGATATTTGTGTATGCCGTAGCCGGGATGCTGCTCGGTTTCTAAGTGCAGCCCAGGCCTGTCCAGCATGGCTAATGAACCAGGACTGCTAAAGCCGAGTGCATTTCTCTGAGGCTGTGTAGCTTCCAAGGAAAGCGCTGCGGTGTCCCCTGCTGCTGTGTAGACATGTCTGGGCATCTCTGCTGACCTGGTGGGGCTGTCCATGGGTCTGTTTGTGGGGCCACAGGGGAGAATGCTGGCAGAGCACCCGTCTTAGGTAAGAGGAGAGACGGGCAGGGAGAGACTGGCTGGCGAGCAGGTGGAGGTGCTCTGAGTCGCGTGTGCTGCCTGTGACTTGAACTGGGCTCTGGTTCACAGCCTTTCTGTGTACTTGGCTGTGTAAGCATAAAAGGCAGATTTGTTTAATCACACTACCGAAAAGTAGGAGATAGACTGCGGTACACAGGGACCCAGGAGGAATTGTCCACGGATGTTCTTTCCCTTCCCCTCTCACTGCAGACCCCTGCTAGCTTGGCTCTGGAAGGATCCAGAGGATTCATTGTGTTGACCTTCACTTCTGTCTTCCCTGCTAGGAAGAAGGTTCCAGGAACACAGGGACAGTTTCTGTCTTGTTCCTGGGAGCATCAGCAGAACCAAAGCTAGTGCATAGGTCACGGCAGGGCTCCATCGCCTTGATGGAGGAGTGGGGGGCTGGAGGAGTGAAGTGAGGCTTCAGGGTACTTTGGGGACACCTGGGAGAGCTGGAGAGCTCTGTCATGCTCGGGAGGAGGCTGAAGGACTGCACTGTGCTGGGCAGTTGCCTGCCTGCCCATTAACTGGTCCTTCTGAGCCAGAGAAGAGAAGAGAAACGCACCCATGCGTGCGTGTGTGAATGTGTATTTCACATGTGCATTCAGTCATTCTGTTGTGTGACTTCAAGTTTATGGCAGCCTCTGAGTTTACAAGAGCAGGAATTTCCATGGACATGCAAAACCCCGGGCGAGTCACAGGGCCCAGGACTGAAGTCACCTAGGCATTCGCTCTTTGCTTTTCCTCTATGTTCCAAGTTTCAAGGTTCAAGTATGTTTTTCAATGGTCAGGGCTGCTCATGTGTTAGCCTAGGACTCCGAAGACACATCCTTTTGCCAGCTGTCCCCATGTTACCAGATGGCATTTGATGCCGCCTGCTAAGTCTTGCCCTTCTCTTGTTTATTTTCTTTTTTCCTGCTTCCTTTTATGCATGGAGCACTTGTCTCAGTGCTCCTTAAAACTTCATCGCTAAGTATGGTTCTCTCATCTGCAGAAAGAAAGGCTGTTGCAGATGAATCATGTGACACATGTTAATGAGACTGGACGTGTACACAGGAAGGGGCGTATTCATAATGAGGCTCTTACATCTCATTTTCATCAGAAACCTGAAAACCTCGGAGAGATCAAAAGTTCTCTGTGCTTTTTTTTTGAGAGAAGATAGTTCTGGCATTAGTTCTCAAAGATTAATAAACAATTGGAAGCCAGGAGCACGAACGGATGTGGCTAGGGCAGGGGGGTATAGGATGGCTCAGAGAAGCCACTCAGTGTGGTGCTATTTTCCCAACTTTCTCTTGTTGGGTCACGATTCTGGGTCACGCCCCCTTTTCCATCTGGCACACTCCTCCTCATCCTCTAAGACGTCATTCCTCTGTGATGCTTCCCCAAGTTCCCAGGCAGGACCCGTTATCCCCCGTCCTTACCTTGTGCTTCTGACACACGCTTCAGTGCACATGTGTGTGGCAATATTTATGACGATGTAGGACGGCGATTGGCAACTTGTTCTGCAGAGGGCCGGATAGTAAACATTTTAGGTTTTGCTGTCCATATGGTCTCTGTTGCAACCATTCAATTTGGCGGTTATGGGGTGTAAGCAGTCACAGACAAATATGTAAACGAATGAGCATGGCTATGCTCCAAGAAATTTAATCATGGACACTGAAATTTGGATTTTCATAGACTCTTCATGTTCCATGAAGTATTCTTTCTCATTTTATTTTTTTCTAAAGCATTTAAAAATATAAAAACTGTTCTTGGCTCATGGGTCATATTCAAATAGGTATGGATTTGACTGTAGGCTTCATTTGCCTACCCTTGATTTAGAGCAATTATTTGACTGCACATCTGTCTTTTTTCACTTAACTGTAAGCAAATGGGCCTTGGAGAGTGGGTTTTCCACTTTTCCCCTCACCTGGGGGCAGAGCCTGGCTCCTGGCACCCATAAAAACTCAACACACATTTGCGACATGAACATTTATGTGGGAGTGTGAAGTAATAATACTTCCCAATATTTGTTGAGCACTTATTATGATGTCAGGCATCGTGATGAACACTTTATGTGCATTTTCTCATTTAATTGTGGCACCTAGGGACATTAAAAGCAACAATTATCATTTGACACTGTGCTAAGCACTGCCTGTGTAGCCGCATTTAATTTGCTGAACCACCTTCTGTGGTGAGGAGGGCCTACTAATATCTTTTACGCCCCAGGGAAATTACTGTTGGAGAGATTATTTGTCCAAGGTTACTCAGTTAGAGAGTGGGCTGGTGTTTTGAGGGCTCCCGGCCACTGGACTCAAGGTTCCTGGCTTTTCACTCCCTTGCTGTAGAATCTCTGGGGCTGAATGCCTGGTTTCAGGACGAGGGTGATGCTGAAACCAGCATTGGAGATTTCTTTCTCTGCTTCCCATCATTTGCTTGTGTTTAAGAATGACAGCCACTGTTTTCTAACTGTGTAATGTCTGCAATGTTGCTTAAACTTCTAAGTCTAAGTCTTTCACTAGTAGAACAGAGTTGGAATTACATGCTGTCAAAGGTCTCCGCCTGTGATTTTGTTCTCTGATGTTTTCTGCTTATTTATTGCTATTGTCTTTCCCGATCTTCTCCCAACCCTTGACCTAGAAACTTCAGGTGTCAGGGGATTGCATGAACTTGGAGAAGGGAAAAGAGAAGGAAACCATTGAAAGAAAGTGTCCATCCAGCCACGTGTACGTTTTTAAGTCCAAATAGTGGCTGCTTTAAGTGTATTTGCTTTTCTTTGGATACAAAGTTTGCTTTTGCAAGGAAACAAGTAACATGATGGCTGATGTCAAAACGACAGTAGTGACATCATCTTTTATTTCCATAGCACCATTTAAAAGTAACTTTGAAGGCTTTATCTAAGTCATCTTCTCAGTATTCCTTTGAGACAGGTAAGAGTTTTTCTTTTTTCTTCTTCCAGAAAATCCTTTTATACAGTTACAGAATGAGCTTTTCTTTGTTGTAAACTGAAGGCAGCAAGTGGCCTGGAGAGATTTCAGCAGCAGACCACAGGGTGAGCAGTCACTTCCTGGACTGATGGTCAAGGTTCTTGAAAGAAAGAAAGAAGGAAAGAAAGAAAGAAAGAAGGAAAGAAAGAAAGAAAGAAAGAAACAAAGAAAGAAAGAAAGAAAGAAAAGCCAGGCTTCTTCCAGGACTTTTAGAAATTTAAGGGTATAGCTTCCACTTAATATAAATATGGCCTTTGATATTTAAAGATCCAATATCCTTGTTTGGCTGCTGTATGTATTTGCCAGTTGAATTAAATGGGGTGGAAAGATTTATCTCATTCCAAATAAATATTTGCTGAAGGAGTGGAAGGCTGCTGAGACGGTCTTCAGACAGCAGGAATGGCGTCCATGGGTAATTTCCATGCAAAGTGGCCATCTCATCAGGACCAAGTTAACTGTATGGGCAAGATCACCGGTTTTATGAGCTTTGTCTGTAACTAAGCAGCAACTTCCTGTTTCTCTGCAGATGCTAATATGCTCACAGAGTGATAGATTCCTATTGAAAAAATTCACCGGAATTCTCTATAAGCAAATATATCAAATAATCTGTTGCAACTACAACTACTAGTTTTCTGTAGAATGTAATACTTTCCAGATGTCTTTGCAGTGGAGGCATTGGCTTTTAGCTTTGTTACATAGTTACTGTCACAAATATACCCCAATGGAGGGGACAGTTCATTGGTAACTTGATGATGAGAAACAGCATTTGTTTGGTAGGGAGGCCCTCACACTTCTGTTTGGTACCCATATCTCTAGAAGTCCCATAGCACCCTAGACAGTTCCAAGCACTCATAAGAGCGTTCTAGTTATCCTCTATCTTAATATGCATAACCAAATGTGTGTGTTGGAAACTTACTCTTCTAATTCAACAGCGACAGGAAGTATTTAGGTCAAGCAGGCCCTGTCCTATGAATGGAGTAATGTCGCTATGAATAAGGCGTGCAGGGTTTTCTGTCTCTTGCCTTGCTACATTATGTCATATAAGGACTTGGCAAGAAGGCCCACACCAGACACCAACACCTTGATCTTAGACTTCCAGCCCCCAGAATTGTGAGAAATAAGTTTCTGTTCTTTATAAAGTACCCACTCTCAGGTATTTTGTTACAGTCAACAAAAAGTACACTAAGGCTGGGGATTTAGCTCAGTGGCCTAAATGCCTGCCTGGCAAACGCAAGGTCATGAGTTTGATCTGTGGTTCCGCAAAAAGTGCACTAAGACACCACCCTTTCCTCAGCATTTCAGAACAGCTCTCCTATCTTTTCTGTCTTTGCCTCCACTCTTTCTTCATTAAAAAGTATGACAACTTCTCTAAATGGACATCAAACTGATAAGTCAACTCACATGAAATGAATCAGTGATAGGCTTTTGGATTTTTAAAAAATTTAATTAATTAAGTTTATTGGTACATTTTAGGGACACATAATGATTGTATTCATCATAGGGAATTTGTCCCTGTGCATGGTATACCCTGATTCTTTTTTTTTTCTAATTTCCCTATTCTGCCTTCAACCCCTCTTTCCTCATTTACAAAAAATTTGTTTACATTTTTTCCTTCTTTTCTCATTTTTTTTAGGCTTTTGGATTGCCTACTGTGAACTCATGATCTGGAAACTTTTTTTTTTTTTTTAAAGCATTGCCTTTGTCAAACATCAAATTTCACACAGAGGGGCTCGACAAATATGTAAGCTGTATTCTTTAACTTATTCACTCCATCCGAAATGTTTTAGTTGGTCTGAGAAGCTTAGGGATTAGAACTGCCAAGTAGTCCATTTCTTGCTTACAATTTCCCTCTGCAGGGGCTGGTGAAAAACTTGTGAAATTCAGCAGTGAGCAGGTGTCTGCTTAGCAAATTTCCTGAAAAGAGCCCACAGAGCAAGCACCACGCAGCACCTGCTGACATGGTCTGTGAACCTGAGGTCCCCACTGTGAACCTGAGATCCCCTCTCATGCAACCTGGAGTCTCAGAGATGTCCCTAAGAGGGTGGCTTTGGACTGAGAAAATCCCTACAGGTGCTGCTCACAGGCCATCCAGTCTTGGAGAACTGTTTGTGCAAAAACATCTCTAACCTTCCAAGGGCAATTTGCATTTGAAGAGCTAATGTTAACCAAATAAGTGTCCAGTGGTTTAGTTTTAGCATGCTCAGGGATCTTTGGGGACTCTGATGAGAGCCTTAGGCGCTCTCCCCAGAAAAATGTCACAAGCTTCTACAAAAATTGACACTTGTGTATCATTTCAGGGGCTTTACGAATTCACAAAATTCTAACGAATGGAAGAAGTGAAGCCTTTCAGAATTATGGAATAACTGTTAGGGACTTGGTTCCTTCTCTGAAATTTTTATTCTAAGTTTTTCTTTTTGATACTGGCCATTGGGCCCAGGGCCTCATGGATGCTCAGCATGTGCTCTACCACTGAGCTACACCCCCAACCCCTGCTGCAGGTTTAAACCACACCCAAGGTAGGTACAAACAAACAACCTTGGTTTCAATGACTCATGGCCTTAGGTCTTTTCAACTGTGCAGCTTCCTTCTTACGCAACTAGATCTAAATTGGATGGATATAATTATAGCCAAATCCAAACAGAAAGAGATCTTTCTTTTTCTAGCCAATTTAAAATTGCTGAGTTACAGCAAAATAGTCCCAGTTCTGCTTTTCGCAGAAATATATAGAAGAAATTACTGCCTTTTGATATTTTGAAACCTATTCGGAGTTCAACCACTCAAACCAAGGCCTCCTACCTAGAGAGTCATGAAGAATTCATGCTCCAGTATAATGCAGTGATAGCACTGGCATTATAATTGCCCATCTGCTAAACTCTTCTGTCTTGTGACTCTGATGTTGAGAAAATACAAGCATAGTTAATACTTTTATATTTCCTTGACCTCAGATTCTTCACGTGTAACAAACACATGCATAGTAAGCCCTAGGGTTGTGTCTGTGGCATTTCTATTGGTGAAGAGAATACTAATAATTAAAGAGAGATTGCATTGCTTAGTGTGCTGCATTCATTAGTCATGATGTGGAAGCACGCTTCCCTTTCTGTTTCTGTGCTAATGCAGATCATCCAGAAGGTACAGTGAGTGTTTATCTTTAGTCTTATTTTTTGTCAGTCTGTTCAGGATTATCAGGCAGGATTTCTGTTAGACACACACACACACACACACACACACACACACACACACTGCAGACACTACATATTTTTCTTTGAGTGTTTATACTGTAATCATAAAAAAAAGATATAGCATGATATTTTCACACTTTTTTCCTCCCACTCACTTCTAAGAGAATGCTAGATTTCTGGAATATTTTGAAGCATCTGGACTGAATGACAACCTGTCAGCTAAGGAACCAGTATACTTTGGATTGGGTTTCTAATTATTATTCTACTGGATCCCCCACACCCCCATATTTCTGCCCCCTTCCACTCTGCTCTGTGGTGTCCACAAAGGCTGCATACTTCGCCCCACCCTGCTCTCTGGTACAAACAAGAGGAAGTTTGGAGCCAGCAAGCATAGAGATTGGATTCTGTTTTGGTTTGGCTAAACAGATTTGGGAGATAAAAGCATAAAAGCCTTGCTTCAGAGCTCGGCTCTTAATATAACTCAGCCTCACCAGGCCTGAGGATGAATGCTGAATCAGGTTGACTTCAGTTCCTAAGATGCAACGTACCTGACTTCTTCTAAAGACAGTGACACTATTTTAGGCCTCGTGTAACGCGTTGAAAGCACTATGCAGTTCATTGAGAAACTGAAATTAAATTCAACGTGCCATCTCGATCCTTAAGAAAAGTAGGATGGAGAAATCATTGTCAAGCTCTTGATAGAGGAGCCTGTATATGTGAGATTTAGTTACTGTTGGGAACTTGTTGGTAATTTAATCTTTATTGGAAGGAGACTTAGGTCTTTGTCTATGAGGAAAGCCATGGGAGTGACAAGGCTCTTCTGTCTGAGATGGGCTGGGTGTCCTCCTGTCCTGCTTTCTTTTCTTGGACATAGATCATGTTTCCCGGAGTTGTTTGCCATTAGGTTGGGGCCGTTTGAATAGTTTTTAGTTAATGAGATACCCTGGGAGGTGATGAATACTGTTTTCAGTTATGAACATTAAAAACCCTTTCGCAGTTATCTACATACCGTCTTCTGGGGTGTGATACAGAAGAGAATGTGCTTTGTGTAAATGAGAGTCATTTAGGAGATTCGCTCCACACTGACTATGAGAAGAGTAGGAAAGAAGTGTCATGCGAAGCCATTGAGTTGTTGGGCTTGTTAGAGACAGCAGCTAGTATTACTTAATAAAATGACACTTCTGCATTACCTTAAATAGTTCTTCAACACCTCTCTTGCAGAAAAGTTGAAATCAGCATCTTAAATCCTTCATCTAGATTAACCAGTTGTTAACAGTTTGCCACATTTCCTGTGTTTTTATTTATCTATTTATTTTCTTCTGAACTTTTGGAAAATAAGACACAGATATCAAGATTCTTGATGTTTTGATTCAGATTTTATGGTTGAGATAGCCCCCCTGAATCAGTTCTTTTCATTTGAATGCTTATTTTGAAAATGTTTCTGAACAGAAACCTTGTATGATTTCTATTATTACATAAACTTTAAGTTTATTGGATGGCTCTTACAACAAAACA